>JAXIVJ010009706.1:0-50003 GCA_036785665.1 Chirona hameri | reverse complement strand
TCAGCCAGTCAGCCAGTCAGACAGTCAGCCAGTCAGCCAGTCAGACAGTCAGCCAGTCAGACAGTCAGCCAGTCAGACAGTCAGCCAGTCAGCCAGTCAGACAGTCAGACAGTCAGACAGTCAGACAGTCAGACAGTCAGACAGTCAGACAGTCAGACAGTCAGACAGTCAGACAGTCAACAGTCAGACAGTCAGACAGTCAGACAGTCAGACAGTCAGACAGTCAGACAGTCAGACAGTCAGACAGTCAGACAGTCAGACAGTCAGACAGTCAGACAGTCAGACAGTCAGACAGTCAGACAGTCAGACAGTCAGACAGTCAGACAGTCAGACAGTCAGACAGTCAGACAGTCAGACAGTCAGACAGTCAGACAGTCAGACAGTCAGACAGTCAGACAGTCAGACAGTCAGACAGTCAGACAGTCAGACAGTCAGACAGTCAGACAGTCAGACAGTCAGACAGTCAGACAGTCAGACAGTCAGACAGTCAGACAGTCAGACAGTCAGACAGTCAGACAGTCAGACAGTCAGACAGTCAGACAGTCAGACAGTCAGACAGTCAGACAGTCAGACAGTCAGACAGACAGACAGTCAGACAGACAGTCAGACAGACAGTCAGACAGACAGACAGACAGACAGACAGACAGACAGACAGACAGACAGACAGACAGACAGACAGACAGACAGACAGACAGACAGACAGACAGACAGACAGACAGACAGACAGACAGACAGACAGACAGACAGACAGACAGACAGACAGACAGACAGACAGACAGACAGACAGTCAGACAGACAGACAGTCAGACAGTCAGACAGTCAGACAGTCAGACAGTCAGACAGTCAGACAGACAGACAGACAGACAGACAGACAGACAGACAGTCAGACAGTCAGACAGTCAGACAGTCAGACAGTCAGACAGTCAGACAGTCAGACAGTCAGACAGTCAGACAGTCAGACAGTCAGACAGTCAGACAGTCAGACAGTCAGACAGTCAGACAGTCAGACAGTCAGACAGTCAGACAGTCAGACAGTCAGACAGTCAGACAGTCAGACAGTCAGACAGTCAGACAGTCAGACAGTCAGACAGTCAGACAGTCAGACAGTCAGACAGTCAGACAGTCAGACAGTCAGACAGTCAGACAGTCAGACAGTCAGACAGTCAGACAGTCAGACAGTCAGACAGTCAGACAGTCAGACAGTCAGACAGTCAGACAGTCAGACAGTCAGACAGTCAGACAGTCAGACAGTCAGACAGTCAGACAGTCAGACAGTCAGACAGTCAGACAGTCAGACAGTCAGACAGTCAGACAGTCAGACAGTCAGACAGTCAGACAGTCAGACAGTCAGACAGTCAGACAGTCAGACAGTCAGACAGTCAGACAGTCAGACAGTCAGACAGTCAGACAGTCAGACAGTCAGACAGTCAGACAGTCAGACAGTCAGACAGCCAGACAGCCAGACAGCCAGACAGCCAGACAGTCAGACAGTCAGACAGTCAGACAGTCAGACAGTCAGACAGTCAGACAGTCAGACAGTCAGACAGTCAGACAGTCAGACAGTCAGACAGTCAGACAGTCAGACAGTCAGACAGTCAGACAGTCAGACAGTCAGACAGTCAGACAGTCAGACAGTCAGACAGTCAGACAGTCAGACAGTCAGACAGTCAGACAGTCAGACAGTCAGACAGTCAGACAGTCAGACAGTCAGACAGTCAGACAGTCAGACAGTCAGACAGTCAGACAGTCAGACAGTCAGACAGTCAGACAGTCAGACAGTCAGACAGTCAGACAGTCAGACAGTCCAGACAGCCAGACAGCCAGACAGTCAGACAGTCAGACAGTCAGACAGTCAGACAGACAGACAGACAGACAGACAGACAGACAGACAGACAGACAGACAGACAGACAGACAGACAGACAGACAGACAGACAGACAGACAGACAGACAGACAGACAGACAGACAGACAGACAGACAGACAGACAGACAGACAGACAGACAGACAGACAGACAGACAGACAGACAGTCAGACAGTCAGACAGTCAGACAGTCAGACAGTCAGACAGTCAGACAGTCAGACAGACAGACAGACAGACAGACAGACAGACAGACAGACAGACAGACAGACAGACAGACAGACAGACAGACAGACAGACAGACAGACAGACAGACAGACAGACAGACAGACAGACAGTCAGACAGTCAGACAGTCAGACAGTCAGACAGTCAGACAGTCAGACAGTCAGACAGTCAGACAGTCAGACAGTCAGACAGTCAGACAGTCAGACAGTCAGACAGTCAGACAGTCAGACAGTCAGACAGTCAGACAGTCAGACAGTCAGACAGTCAGACAGTCAGACAGTCAGACAGTCAGACAGTCAGACAGTCAGACAGTCAGACAGTCAGACAGTCAGACAGTCAGACAGTCAGACAGTCAGACAGTCAGACAGTCAGACAGTCAGACAGTCAGACAGTCAGACAGTCAGACAGTCAGACAGTCAGACAGTCAGACAGTCAGACAGTCAGACAGTCAGACAGTCAGACAGTCAGACAGTCAGACAGTCAGACAGTCAGACAGTCAGACAGTCAGACAGTCAGACAGTCAGACAGTCAGACAGTCAGACAGTCAGACAGTCAGACAGTCAGACAGTCAGACAGTCAGACAGTCAGACAGTCAGACAGTCAGACAGTCAGACAGTCAGACAGTCAGACAGTCAGACAGTCAGACAGTCAGACAGTCAGACAGTCAGACAGTCAGACAGTCAGACAGTCAGACAGTCAGACAGTCAGACAGTCAGACAGTCAGACAGTCAGACAGTCAGACAGTCAGACAGTCAGACAGTCAGACAGTCAGACAGTCAGACAGTCAGACAGTCAGACAGTCAGACAGTCAGACAGTCAGACAGTCAGACAGTCAGACAGTCAGACAGTCAGACAGTCAGACAGTCAGACAGTCAGACAGTCAGACAGTCAGACAGTCAGACAGTCAGACAGTCAGACAGTCAGACAGTCAGACAGTCAGACAGTCAGACAGCCAGACAGCCAGACAGCCAGACAGCCAGACAGCCAGACAGCCAGACAGCCAGACAGTCAGACAGTCAGACAGTCAGACAGTCAGACAGTCAGACAGTCAGACAGTCAGACAGTCAGACAGTCAGGCAGTCAGGCAGTCAGGCAGTCAGGCAGTCAGGCAGTCAGGCAGTCAGGCAGTCAGGCAGTCAGGCAGTCAGGCAGTCAGGCAGTCAGACAGTCAGACAGTCAGACAGTCAGACAGTCAGACAGTCAGACAGTCAGACAGTCAGACAGTCAGACAGTCAGACAGCCAGACAGCCAGACAGTCAGACAGTCAGACAGTCAGACAGTCAGACAGTCAGACAGTCAGACAGTCAGACAGTCAGACAGCCAGACAGCCAGACAGCCAGACAGCCAGACAGCCAGACAGCCAGACAGCCAGACAGCCAGACAGCCAGACAGCCAGACAGTCAGACAGTCAGACAGTCAGACAGTCAGACAGTCAGACAGCCAGACAGACAGACAGCCAGACAGCCAGACAGTCAGACAGTCAGACAGTCAGACAGTCAGACAGTCAGACAGCCAGACAGTCAGACAGTCAGACAGTCAGACAGTCAGACAGTCAGACAGTCAGACAGTCAGACAGTCAGACAGTCAGACAGTCAGTCAGACAGACAGACAGACAGACAGACAGACAGACAGACAGACAGACAGACAGTCAGACAGTCAGACAGTCAGACAGTCAGACAGTCAGACAGTCAGACAGTCAGACAGTCAGACAGTCAGACAGTCAGACAGTCAGACAGTCAGACAGTCAGACAGTCAGACAGTCAGACAGTCAGACAGTCAGACAGTCAGACAGTCAGACAGTCAGACAGTCAGACAGTCAGACAGTCAGACAGTCAGACAGTCAGACAGTCAGACAGTCAGACAGTCAGACAGTCAGACAGTCAGACAGTCAGACAGTCAGACAGTCAGACAGTCAGACAGTCAGACAGTCAGACAGTCAGACAGTCAGACAGTCAGACAGTCAGACAGTCAGACAGTCAGACAGTCAGACAGTCAGACAGTCAGACAGTCAGACAGTCAGACAGTCAGACAGTCAGACAGTCAGACAGTCAGACAGTCAGACAGTCAGACAGTCAGACAGTCAGACAGTCAGACAGTCAGACAGTCAGACAGTCAGACAGTCAGACAGCCAGACAGCCAGACAGCCAGACAGCCAGACAGCCAGACAGCCAGACAGCCAGACAGCCAGACAGCCAGACAGCCAGACAGTCAGACAGTCAGACAGTCATACAGTCAGACAGTCAGACAGTCAGACAGTCAGACAGTCAGACAGTCAGACAGTCAGACAGTCAGACAGTCAGACAGTCAGACAGTCAGACAGTCAGACAGTCAGACAGTCAGACAGTCAGACAGTCAGACAGTCAGACAGTCAGACAGTCAGACAGTCAGACAGTCAGACAGTCAGACAGTCAGACAGTCAGACAGTCAGACAGTCAGACAGTCAGACAGTCAGACAGTCAGACAGTCAGACAGACAGACAGACAGACAGACAGACAGACAGACAGACAGACAGACACAGACAGACACAGACAGACACAGACAGACACAGACAGACACAGACAGACACAGACAGACACAGACAGACACAGACAGACACAGACAGACACAGACAGACACAGACAGACACAGACAGACACAGACAGACACAGACAGACACAGACAGACACAGACAGACACAGACAGACACAGACAGACACAGACAGACACAGACAGACACAGACAGACACAGACAGACACAGACAGACACAGACAGACAGTCAGACAGACAGTCAGACAGACAGTCAGACAGACAGTCAGACAGACAGTCAGACAGACAGTCAGACAGACAGTCAGACAGACAGTCAGACAGACAGTCAGACAGTCAGACAGTCAGACAGTCAGACAGTCAGACAGTCAGACAGTCAGACAGTCAGACAGTCAGACAGTCAGACAGTCAGACAGTCAGACCGTCAGACCGTCAGACCGTCAGACCGTCAGACCGTCAGACCGTCAGACCGTCAGACCGTCAGACCGTCAGACCGTCAGACCGTCAGACCGTCAGACCGTCAGACCGTCAGACCGTCAGACCGTCAGACCGTCAGACCGTCAGACCGTCAGACCGTCAGACCGTCAGACCGTCAGACCGTCAGACCGTCAGACCGTCAGACCGTCAGACCGTCAGACCGTCAGACCGTCAGACCGTCAGACCGTCAGACCGTCAGACCGTCAGACCGTCAGACCGTCAGACCGTCAGACCGTCAGACCGTCAGACCGTCAGACCGTCAGACCGTCAGACCGTCAGACCGTCAGACCGTCAGACCGTCAGACCGTCAGACCGTCAGACCGTCAGACCGTCAGACCGTCAGACAGTCAGACAGTCAGACAGTCAGACAGTCAGACAGTCAGACAGTCAGACAGTCAGACAGTCAGACAGTCAGACAGTCAGACAGTCAGACAGTCAGACAGTCAGACAGTCAGACAGTCAGACAGTCAGACAGTCAGACAGTCAGACAGTCAGACAGTCAGACAGTCAGACAGTCAGACAGTCAGACAGTCAGACAGTCAGACAGTCAGACAGTCAGACAGTCAGACAGTCAGACAGTCAGACAGTCAGACAGTCAGACAGTCAGACAGCCAGACAGTCAGACAGTCAGACAGTCAGACAGTCAGACAGTCAGACAGTCAGACAGTCAGACAGTCAGACAGTCAGACAGTCATACAGTCAGACAGTCAGACAGTCAGACAGTCAGACAGTCAGACAGTCAGACAGTCAGACAGTCAGACAGTCAGACAGTCAGACAGTCAGACAGTCAGACAGTCAGACAGTCAGACAGTCAGACAGTCAGACAGTCAGACAGTCAGACAGTCAGACAGTCAGACAGTCAGACAGTCAGACAGTCAGACAGTCAGACAGTCAGACAGTCAGACAGTCAGACAGTCAGACAGTCAGACAGTCAGACAGTCAGACAGTCAGACAGTCAGACAGTCAGACAGTCAGACAGTCAGACAGTCAGACAGTCAGACAGTCAGACAGTCAGACAGTCAGACAGTCAGACAGTCAGACAGTCAGACAGTCAGACAGTCAGACAGTCAGACAGCCAGACAGCCAGACAGCCAGACAGCCAGACAGCCAGACAGCCAGACAGCCAGACAGCCAGACAGCCAGACAGCCAGACAGCCAGGCAGCCAGGCAGCCAGGCAGCCAGACAGCCAGACAGCCAGACAGCCAGACAGCCAGACAGCCAGACAGTCAGACAGTCAGACAGTCAGACAGTCAGACAGTCAGACAGTCAGACAGTCAGACAGTCAGACAGTCAGACAGTCAGTCAGACAGACAGACAGACAGACAGACAGACAGACAGACAGACAGACAGACAGACAGACAGACAGACAGACAGACAGACAGTCAGACAGTCAGACAGTCAGACAGTCAGACAGTCAGACAGTCAGACAGTCAGACAGTCAGACAGTCAGACAGTCAGACAGTCAGACAGTCAGACAGTCAGACAGTCAGACAGTCAGACAGTCAGACAGTCAGACAGTCAGACAGTCAGACAGTCAGACAGTCAGACAGTCAGACAGTCAGACAGTCAGACAGTCAGACAGTCAGACAGTCAGACAGTCAGACAGTCAGACAGTCAGACAGTCAGACAGTCAGACAGTCAGACAGTCAGACAGTCAGACAGTCAGACTGTCAGACAGTCAGACAGTCAGACAGTCAGACAGTCAGACAGTCAGACAGTCAGACAGTCAGACAGTCAGACAGTCAGACAGTCAGACAGTCAGACAGTCAGACAGTCAGACAGTCAGACAGTCAGACAGTCAGACAGTCAGACAGTCAGACAGTCAGCCAGTCAGCCAGTCAGCCAGTCAGACAGTCAGACAGTCAGACAGTCAGACAGTCAGACAGTCAGACAGTCAGACAGTCAGACAGTCAGACAGTCAGACAGTCAGACAGTCAGACAGTCAGACAGTCAGACAGTCAGACAGTCAGACAGTCAGACAGTCAGACAGTCAGACAGTCAGACAGTCAGACAGTCAGACAGTCAGACAGTCAGACAGTCAGACAGTCAGACAGTCAGACAGTCAGACAGTCAGACAGACAGTCAGACAGACAGTCAGACAGACAGACAGACAGACAGACAGACAGACAGACAGACAGACAGACAGACAGACAGACAGACAGACAGACAGACAGACAGACAGACAGACATACAGACAGACAGACAGACAGACAGACAGACAGACAGACAGACAGACAGACATACAGACAGACAGACAGTCAGACAGCCAGACAGTCAGACAGTCAGACAGTCAGACAGTCAGACAGTCAGACAGTCAGACAGTCAGACAGTCAGTCAGACAGACAGACAGACAGACAGACAGACAGACAGACAGACAGACAGACAGACAGACAGACAGTCAGACAGTCAGACAGTCAGACAGTCAGACAGTCAGACAGTCAGACAGTCAGACAGTCAGACAGTCATACAGTCAGACAGTCAGACAGTCATACAGTCAGACAGTCAGACAGTCAGACAGTCAGACAGTCAGACAGTCAGACAGTCAGACAGTCAGACAGTCAGACAGTCAGACAGTCAGACAGTCAGACAGTCAGACAGTCAGACAGTCAGACAGTCAGACAGTCAGACAGTCAGACAGTCAGACAGTCAGACAGTCAGACAGTCAGACAGTCAGACAGTCAGACAGTCAGACAGTCAGACAGTCAGACAGTCAGACAGTCAGACAGTCAGACAGTCAGACAGTCAGACAGTCAGACAGTCAGACAGTCAGACAGTCAGAAAGTCAGACAGTCAGACAGTCAGACAGTCAGACAGTCAGACAGTCAGACAGTCAGACAGTCAGACAGCCAGACAGCCAGACAGCCAGACAGCCAGACAGCCAGACAGCCAGACAGCCAGACAGCCAGACAGCCAGACAGTCAGACAGTCAGACAGTCAGACAGTCAGACAATCAGACAGTCAGACAGTCAGACAGTCAGACAGTCAGACAGTCATACAGTCAGACAGTCAGACAGTCAGACAGTCAGACAGTCAGACAGTCAGACAGTCAGACAGTCAGACAGTCAGACAGTCAGACAGTCAGACAGTCAGACAGTCAGACAGTCAGACAGTCAGACAGTCAGACAGTCAGACAGTCAGACAGACAGACAGACAGACAGACAGACAGACAGACAGACAGACAGACAGACAGACACAGACAGACACAGACAGACACAGACAGACACAGACAGACACAGACAGACACAGACAGACACAGACAGACACAGACAGACACAGACAGACACAGACAGACACAGACAGACACAGACAGACACAGACAGACACAGACAGACACAGACAGACACAGACAGACACAGACAGACACAGACAGACACAGACAGACACAGACAGACACAGACAGACACAGACAGACACAGACAGACACAGACAGACACAGACAGACACAGACAGACACAGACAGACACAGACAGACACAGACAGACACAGACAGACACAGACAGACACAGACAGACACAGACAGACACAGACAGACACAGACAGACACAGACAGACACAGACAGACACAGACAGACACAGACAGACACAGACAGACACAGACAGACACAGACAGACACAGACAGACACAGACAGACACAGACAGACACAGACAGACAGTCAGACAGACAGTCAGACAGACACAGACAGACAGTCAGACAGACAGTCAGACAGACAGTCAGACAGACAGTCAGACAGTCAGACAGTCAGACAGTCAGACAGTCAGACAGTCAGACAGTCAGACAGTCAGACAGTCAGACCGTCAGACAGTCAGACCGTCAGACAGTCAGACCGTCAGACCGTCAGACCGTCAGACCGTCAGACCGTCAGACCGTCAGACCGTCAGACCGTCAGACCGTCAGACCGTCAGACCGTCAGACCGTCAGACCAGACCGTCAGACCGTCAGACCGTCAGACCGTCAGACCGTCAGACCGTCAGACCGTCAGACCGTCAGACCGTCAGACCGTCAGACCGTCAGACCGTCAGACCGTCAGACCGTCAGACCGTCAGACCGTCAGACCGTCAGACCGTCAGACCGTCAGACCGTCAGACCGTCAGACCGTCAGACCGTCAGACCGTCAGACCGTCAGACCGTCAGACCGTCAGACCGTCAGACCGTCAGACCGTCAGACCGTCAGACCGTCAGACCGTCAGACCGTCAGACCGTCAGACCGTCAGACCGTCAGACCGTCAGACCGTCAGACCGTCAGACCGTCAGACCGTCAGACCGTCAGACCGTCAGACCGTCAGACCGTCAGACCGTCAGACCGTCAGACCGTCAGACCGTCAGACCGTCAGACCGTCAGACCGTCAGACCGTCAGACCGTCAGACCGTCAGACCGTCAGACCGTCAGACCGTCAGACCGTCAGACGTCAGACCGTCAGACCGTCAGACCGTCAGACCGTCAGACCGTCAGACCGTCAGACCGTCAGACCGTCAGACCGTCAGACCGTCAGACCGTCAGACCGTCAGACCGTCAGACCGTCAGACCGTCAGACCGTCAGACCGTCAGACCGTCAGACCGTCAGACCGTCAGACCGTCAGACCGTCAGACCGTCAGACCGTCAGACCGTCAGACCGTCAGACCGTCAGACCGTCAGACCGTCAGACCGTCAGACCGTCAGACCGTCAGACCGTCAGACCGTCAGACCGTCAGACCGTCAGACCGTCAGACCGTCAGACCGTCAGACCGTCAGACCGTCAGACCGTCAGACCGTCAGACAGTCAGACAGTCAGACAGTCAGACAGTCAGACAGTCAGACAGTCAGACAGTCAGACAGTCAGACAGTCAGACAGTCAGACAGTCAGACAGTCAGACAGTCAGACAGTCAGACAGTCAGACAGTCAGACAGTCAGACTGTCAGACAGTCAGACAGTCAGACAGTCAGACAGTCAGACAGTCAGACAGTCAGACAGTCAGACAGTCAGACAGTCAGACAGTCAGACAGTCAGACAGTCAGACAGTCAGACAGTCAGACAGTCAGACAGTCAGACAGTCAGACAGTCAGACAGTCAGACAGTCAGACAGTCAGACAGTCAGACAGTCAGACAGTCAGACAGTCAGACAGTCAGACAGTCAGACAGTCAGACAGTCAGACAGTCAGACAGTCAGACAGTCAGACAGTCAGACAGTCAGACAGTCAGACAGTCAGACAGTCAGACAGTCAGACAGTCAGACAGTCAGACAGTCAGACAGTCAGACAGTCAGACAGTCAGACAGTCAGACAGTCAGACAGTCAGACAGTCAGACAGTCAGACAGTCAGACAGTCAGACAGTCAGACAGTCAGACAGTCAGACAGTCAGACAGTCAGACAGTCAGACAGTCAGACAGTCAGACAGTCAGACAGTCAGACAGTCAGACAGTCAGACAGTCAGACAGTCAGACAGTCAGACAGTCAGACAGTCAGACAGTCAGACAGTCAGACAGTCAGACAGTCAGACAGTCAGACAGTCAGACAGTCAGACAGTCAGACAGTCAGACAGTCAGACAGTCAGACAGTCAGACAGTCAGACAGTCAGACAGTCAGACAGTCAGACAGTCAGACAGTCAGACAGTCAGACAGTCAGACAGTCAGACAGTCAGACAGTCAGACAGTCAGACAGTCAGACAGTCAGACAGTCAGACAGTCAGACAGCCAGACAGCCAGACAGCCAGACAGCCAGACAGCCAGACAGCCAGACAGCCAGACAGCCAGACAGCCAGGCAGCCAGGCAGCCAGGCAGCCAGGCAGCCAGGCAGCCAGACAGCCAGACAGCCAGACAGCCAGACAGCCAGACAGCCAGACAGCCAGACAGTCAGACAGTCAGACAGTCAGACAGTCAGACAGTCAGACAGTCAGACAGTCAGACAGTCAGACAGTCAGTCAGACAGACAGACAGACAGACAGACAGACAGACAGACAGACAGACAGACAGACAGACAGACAGACAGTCAGACAGTCAGACAGTCAGACAGTCAGACAGTCAGACAGTCAGACAGTCAGACAGTCAGACAGTCAGACAGTCAGACAGTCAGACAGTCAGACAGTCAGACAGTCAGACAGTCAGACAGACAGACAGTCAGACAGTCAGACAGTCAGACAGTCAGACAGTCAGACAGTCAGACAGTCAGACAGTCAGACAGTCAGACAGTCAGACAGTCAGACAGTCAGACAGTCAGACAGTCAGACAGTCAGACAGTCAGACAGTCAGACAGTCAGACAGTCAGACAGTCAGACAGTCAGACAGTCAGACAGTCAGACAGTCAGACAGTCAGACAGTCAGACAGTCAGACAGTCAGACAGTCAGACAGTCAGACAGTCAGACAGTCAGACAGTCAGACAGTCAGACAGTCAGACAGTCAGACAGTCAGACAGTCAGACAGTCAGACAGTCAGACAGTCAGACAGTCAGACAGTCAGACAGTCAGACAGTCAGACAGTCAGACAGTCAGACAGTCAGACAGTCAGACAGTCAGACAGTCAGACAGTCAGACAGTCAGACAGTCAGACAGTCAGACAGTCAGACAGTCAGACAGTCAGACAGTCAGACAGTCAGACAGTCAGACAGTCAGACAGTCAGACAGTCAGACAGTCAGACAGTCAGACAGTCAGACAGTCAGACAGTCAGACAGTCAGACAGTCAGACAGTCAGACAGTCAGACAGTCAGACAGTCAGACAGTCAGACAGTCAGACAGTCAGACAGTCAGACAGTCAGACAGTCAGACAGTCAGACAGTCAGACAGTCAGACAGTCAGACAGTCAGACAGTCAGACAGTCAGACAGTCAGACAGTCAGACAGTCAGACAGTCAGACAGTCAGACAGTCAGACAGTCAGACAGTCAGACAGTCAGTCAGACAGTCAGACAGTCAGACAGTCAGACAGTCAGACAGTCAGACATTCAGACAGTCAGACAGTCAGACAGTCAGACAGTCAGACAGTCAGACAGTCAGACAGTCAGACAGTCAGACAGTCAGACAGTCAGACAGTCAGACAGTCAGACAGTCAGACAGTCAGACAGTCAGACAGTCAGACAGTCAGACAGTCAGACAGTCAGACAGTCAGACAGTCAGACAGTCAGACAGTCAGACAGCCAGACAGTCAGACAGTCAGACAGTCAGACAGTCAGACAGTCAGACAGTCAGACAGTCAGACAGTCAGACAGTCAGACAGTCAGACAGTCAGACAGTCAGACAGTCAGACAGCCAGACAGCCAGACAGCCAGACAGCCAGACAGCCAGACAGCCAGACAGCCAGACAGCCAGACAGCCAGACAGCCAGACAGCCAGACAGTCAGACAGCCAGACAGCCAGACAGTCAGACAGTCAGACAGTCAGACAGCCAGACAGCCAGACAGCCAGACAGCCAGACAGCCAGACAGCCAGACAGCCAGACAGCCAGACAGCCAGACAGTCAGACAGTCAGACAGTCAGACAGTCAGACAGTCAGATAGTCAGACAGTCAGACAGTCAGACAGTCAGACAGTCAGACAGTCAGACAGTCAGACAGTCAGACAGTCAGACAGTCAGACAGTCAGACAGTCAGACAGTCAGACAGTCAGACAGTCAAACAGTCAGACAGTCAGACAGTCAGACAGTCAGACAGTCAGACAGTCAGACAGTCAGACAGTCAGACAGTCAGACAGTCAGCCAGTCAGCCAGTCAGCCAGTCAGCCAGTCAGCCAGTCAGCCAGTCAGCCAGTCAGCCAGTCAGCCAGTCAGACAGTCAGCCAGTCAGCCAGTCAGACAGTCAGCCAGTCAGACAGTCAGCCAGTCAGACAGTCAGCCAGTCAGCCAGTCAGACAGTCAGACAGTCAGACAGTCAGACAGTCAGACAGTCAGACAGTCAGACAGTCAGACAGTCAGACAGTCAGACAGTCAGACAGTCAAACAGTCAGACAGTCAGACAGTCAGACAGTCAGACAGTCAGACAGTCAGACAGTCAGACAGTCAGACAGTCAGACAGTCAGACAGTCAGACAGTCAGACAGTCAGACAGTCAGACAGTCAGACAGTCAGACAGTCAGACAGTCAGACAGTCAGACAGTCAGACAGTCAGACAGTCAGACAGTCAGACAGTCAGACAGTCAGACAGTCAGACAGTCAGACAGTCAGACAGTCAGACAGTCAGACAGTCAGACAGTCAGACAGTCAGACAGTCAGACAGTCAGACAGACAGACAGTCAGACAGTCAGACAGTCAGACAGTCAGACAGTCAGACAGTCAGACAGTCAGACAGTCAGACAGTCAGACAGTCAGACAGTCAGACAGTCAGACAGTCAGACAGTCAGACAGACAGACAGTCAGACAGACAGTCAGACAGACAGTCAGACAGACATACAGACAGACAGACAGACAGACAGACAGACAGACAGACAGACAGACAGACAGACAGACAGACAGACAGACAGACAGACAGACAGACAGACAGACAGACAGACAGACAGACAGACAGACAGACAGACAGACAGACAGACAGACAGACAGACAGTCAGACAGCCAGACAGTCAGACAGTCAGACAGTCAGACAGTCAGACAGTCAGACAGTCAGACAGTCAGTCAGACAGACAGACAGACATACAGACATACAGACAGTCAGACAGTCAGACAGTCAGACAGTCAGACAGTCAGACAGTCAGACAGTCAGACAGTCAGACAGTCAGACAGTCAGACAGTCAGACAGTCAGACAGTCAGACAGTCAGACAGTCAGACAGTCAGACAGTCAGACAGTCAGACAGTCAGACAGTCAGACAGTCAGACAGTCAGACAGTCAGACAGTCAGACAGTCAGACAGTCAGACAGTCAGACAGTCAGACAGTCAGACAGTCAGACAGTCAGACAGTCAGACAGTCAGACAGTCAGACAGTCAGACAGTCAGACAGTCAGACAGTCAGACAGTCAGACAGTCAGACAGTCAGAGAGTCAGACAGTCAGACAGTCAGACAGTCAGACAGTCAGACAGTCAGACAGTCAGACAGTCAGACAGTCAGACAGTCAGACAGTCAGACAGTCAGACAGTCAGACAGTCAGACAGTCAGACAGTCAGACAGTCAGACAGTCAGACAGTCAGACAGTCAGACAGTCAGACAGTCAGACAGTCAGACAGTCAGACAGTCAGACAGCCAGACAGTCAGACAGTCAGACAGTCAGACAGTCAGACAGCCAGACAGCCAGACAGCCAGACAGCCAGACAGCCAGACAGCCAGACAGTCAGACAGTCAGACAGTCAGACAGTCAGACAGTCAGACAGTCAGACAGTCAGACAGTCAGACAGTCAGACAGTCAGACAGTCAGACAGTCAGACAGTCAGACAGTCAGACAGTCAGACAGTCAGACAGTCAGACAGTCAGACAGTCAGACAGTCAGACAGTCAGACAGTCAGACAGTCAGACAGTCAGACAGTCAGACAGTCAGACAGTCAGACAGTCAGACAGTCAGACAGTCAGACAGTCAGACAGTCAGACAGTCAGACAGTCAGACAGTCAGACAGTCAGACAGTCAGACAGTCAGACAGTCAGACAGTCAGACAGCCAGACAGCCAGACAGTCAGACAGTCAGACAGTCAGACAGTCAGACAGTCAGACAGACAGACAGACAGACAGACAGACAGACAGACAGACAGACAGACAGACAGACAGACAGACAGACAGACAGACAGACAGACAGTCAGACAGACAGACAGACAGACAGACAGACAGACAGACAGACAGACAGACAGACAGACAGACAGACAGACAGACAGACAGACAGACAGTCAGACAGTCAGACAGTCAGACAGTCAGACAGTCAGACAGTCAGACAGTCAGACAGTCAGACAGTCAGACAGACAGACAGACAGACAGACAGACAGACAGACAGACAGACAGACAGACAGACAGACAGACAGACAGACAGACAGACAGACAGACAGACAGACAGACAGACAGACAGTCAGACAGTCAGACAGTCAGACAGTCAGACAGTCAGACAGTCAGACAGTCAGACAGTCAGACAGTCAGACAGTCAGACAGTCAGACAGTCAGACAGTCAGACAGTCAGACAGTCAGACAGTCAGACAGTCAGACAGTCAGACAGTCAGACAGTCAGACAGTCAGACAGTCAGACAGTCAGACAGTCAGACAGTCAGACAGTCAGACAGTCAGACAGTCAGACAGTCAGACAGTCAGACAGTCAGACAGTCAGACAGTCAGACAGTCAGACAGTCAGACAGTCAGACAGTCAGACAGTCAGACAGTCAGACAGTCAGACAGTCAGACAGTCAGACAGTCAGACAGTCAGACAGTCAGACAGTCAGACAGTCAGACAGTTAGACAGTCAGACAGTCAGACAGTCAGACAGTCAGACAGTCAGACAGTCAGACAGTCAGACAGTCAGACAGTCAGACAGTCAGACAGTCAGACAGTCAGACAGTCAGACAGTCAGACAGTCAGACAGTCAGACAGTCAGACAGTCAGACAGTCAGACAGTCAGACAGTCAGACAGTCAGACAGTCAGACAGTCAGACAGTCAGACAGTCAGACAGTCAGACAGTCAGACAGTCAGACAGTCAGACAGTCAGACAGTCAGACAGTCAGACAGTCAGACAGTCAGACAGTCAGACAGTCAGACAGTCAGACAGTCAGACAGTCAGACAGTCAGACAGTCAGACAGTCAGACAGTCAGACAGTCAGACAGTCAGACAGTCAGACAGTCAGACAGTCAGACAGTCAGACAGTCAGACAGTCAGACAGCCAGACAGCCAGACAGCCAGACAGCCAGACAGCCAGACAGCCAGACAGCCAGACAGTCAGACAGTCAGACAGTCAGACAGTCAGACAGTCAGACAGTCAGACAGTCAGACAGTCAGACAGTCAGGCAGTCAGGCAGTCAGGCAGTCAGGCAGTCAGGCAGTCAGGCAGTCAGGCAGTCAGGCAGTCAGGCAGTCAGGCAGTCAGGCAGTCAGACAGTCAGACAGTCAGACAGTCAGACAGTCAGACAGTCAGACAGTCAGACAGTCAGACAGTCAGACAGTCAGACAGTCAGACAGCCAGACAGCCAGACAGTCAGACAGTCAGACAGTCAGACAGTCAGACAGTCAGACAGTCAGACAGTCAGACAGTCAGACAGCCAGACAGCCAGACAGCCAGACAGCCAGACAGCCAGACAGCCAGACAGCCAGACAGCCAGACAGCCAGACAGTCAGACAGTCAGACAGTCAGACAGTCAGACAGTCAGACAGTCAGACAGCCAGACAGCCAGACAGCCAGACAGCCAGACAGTCAGACAGTCAGACAGTCAGACAGTCAGACAGTCAGACAGCCAGACAGTCAGACAGTCAGACAGTCAGACAGTCAGACAGTCAGACAGTCAGACAGTCAGACAGTCAGTCAGACAGACAGACAGACAGACAGACAGACAGACAGACAGACAGACAGACAGACAGTCAGACAGTCAGACAGTCAGACAGTCAGACAGTCAGACAGTCAGACAGTCAGACAGTCAGACAGTCAGACAGTCAGACAGTCAGACAGTCAGACAGTCAGACAGTCAGACAGTCAGACAGTCAGACAGTCAGACAGTCAGACAGTCAGACAGTCAGACAGTCAGACAGTCAGACAGTCAGACAGTCATACAGTCAGACAGTCAGACAGTCAGACAGTCAGACAGTCAGACAGTCAGACAGTCAGACAGTCAGACAGTCAGACAGTCAGACAGTCAGACAGTCAGACAGTCAGACAGTCAGACAGTCAGACAGTCAGACAGTCAGACAGTCAGACAGTCAGACAGTCAGACAGTCAGACAGTCAGACAGTCAGACAGTCAGACAGTCAGACAGTCAGACAGTCAGACAGTCAGACAGTCAGACAGTCAGACAGTCAGACAGTCAGACAGTCAGACAGTCAGACAGTCAGACAGTCAGACAGTCAGACAGTCAGACAGTCAGACAGTCAGACAGTCAGACAGTCAGACAGTCAGACAGTCAGACAGTCAGACAGTCAGACAGTCAGACAGTCAGACAGTCAGACAGCAGACAGCCAGACAGCCAGACAGCCAGACAGCCAGACAGCCAGACAGCCAGACAGTCAGACAGTCAGACAGTCAGACAGTCAGACAGTCAGACAGTCAGACAGTCAGACAGTCAGACAGTCAGACAGTCAGACAGTCAGACAGTCAGACAGTCAGACAGTCAGACAGTCAGACAGTCAGCCAGTCAGCCAGTCAGACAGTCAGACAGTCAGACAGTCAGACAGTCAGACAGTCAGACAGTCAGACAGTCAGACAGTCAGACAGTCAGACAGTCAGACAGTCAGACAGTCAGACAGTCAGACAGTCAGACAGTCAGACAGTCAGACAGTCAGACAGTCAGACAGTCAGACAGTCAGACAGTCAGACAGTCAGACAGTCAGACAGTCAGACAGTCAGACAGTCACAGTCAGACAGACAGTCAGACAGACAGTCAGACAGACAGACAGACAGACAGACAGACAGACAGACAGACAGACAGACAGACAGACAGACAGACAGACAGACAGACAGACAGACAGACAGACAGACAGACAGACAGACATACAGACAGACAGACAGACAGACAGACAGACAGACAGACAGACAGTCAGACAGCCAGACAGTCAGACAGTCA
The DNA here is from genome assembly GCA_036785665.1 of Chirona hameri. Lineage (NCBI taxonomy): Eukaryota > Metazoa > Arthropoda > Thecostraca > Balanomorpha > Balanidae > Chirona > Chirona hameri. The sequence goes on along the minus strand of JAXIVJ010009706.1, from coordinate 32,285 downwards.
GACAGTCAGACAGTCAGACAGTCAGACAGTCAGACAGTCAGACAGTCAGTCAGACAGACAGACAGACAGACAGACAGACAGACAGACAGACAGACAGACAGACAGACAGACAGACAGACAGTCAGACAGTCAGACAGTCAGACAGTCAGACAGTCAGACAGTCAGACAGTCAGACAGTCAGACAGTCATACAGTCAGACAGTCAGACAGTCAGACAGTCAGACAGTCAGACAGTCAGACAGTCAGACAGTCAGACAGTCAGACAGTCAGACAGTCAGACAGTCAGACAGTCAGACAGTCAGACAGTCAGACAGTCAGACAGTCAGACAGTCAGACAGTCAGACAGTCAGACAGTCAGACAGTCAGACAGTCAGACAGTCAGACAGTCAGACAGTCAGACAGTCAGACAGTCAGACAGTCAGACAGTCAGACAGTCAGACAGTCAGACAGTCAGACAGTCAGACAGTCAGACAGTCAGACAGTCAGACAGTCAGAAAGTCAGACAGTCAGACAGTCAGACAGTCAGACAGTCAGACAGTCAGACAGTCAGACAGTCAGACAGCAGACAGCCAGACAGCCAGACAGCCAGACAGCCAGACAGCCAGACAGCCAGACAGCCAGACAGCCAGACAGCCAGACAGTCAGACAGTCAGACAGTCAGACAGTCAGACAATCAGACAGTCAGACAGTCAGACAGTCAGACAGTCAGACAGTCAGACAGTCAGACAGTCAGACAGTCAGACAGTCAGACAGTCAGACAGTCAGACAGTCAGACAGTCAGACAGTCAGACAGTCAGACAGTCAGACAGTCAGACAGTCAGACAGTCAGACAGTCAGACAGTCAGACAGTCAGACAGTCAGACAGTCAGACAGTCAGACAGACAGACAGACAGACAGACAGACAGACAGACAGACAGACAGACAGACAGACACAGACAGACACAGACAGACACAGACAGACACAGACAGACACAGACAGACACAGACAGACACAGACAGACACAGACAGACACAGACAGACACAGACAGACACAGACAGACACAGACAGACACAGACAGACACAGACAGACACAGACAGACACAGACAGACACAGACAGACACAGACAGACACAGACAGACACAGACAGACACAGACAGACACAGACAGACACAGACAGACACAGACAGACACAGACAGACACAGACAGACACAGACAGACACAGACAGACACAGACAGACACAGACAGACACAGACAGACACAGACAGACACAGACAGACACAGACAGACACAGACAGACACAGACAGACACAGACAGACACAGACAGACACAGACAGACACAGACAGACACAGACAGACACAGACAGACACAGACAGACACAGACAGACACAGACAGACACAGACAGACACAGACAGACACAGACAGACAGTCAGACAGACAGACAGACACAGACAGACAGTCAGACAGACAGTCAGACAGACAGTCAGACAGACAGTCAGACAGACAGTCAGACAGACAGTCAGACAGTCAGACAGTCAGACAGTCAGACAGTCAGACAGTCAGACAGTCAGACAGTCAGACAGTCAGACAGTCAGACAGTCAGACAGTCAGACCGTCAGACAGTCAGACCGTCAGACCGTCAGACCGTCAGACCGTCAGACCGTCAGACCGTCAGACCGTCAGACCGTCAGACCGTCAGACCGTCAGACCGTCAGACCGTCAGACCGTCAGACCGTCAGACCGTCAGACCGTCAGACCGTCAGACCGTCAGACCGTCAGACCGTCAGACCGTCAGACCGTCAGACCGTCAGACCGTCAGACCGTCAGACCGTCAGACCGTCAGACCGTCAGACCGTCAGACCGTCAGACCGTCAGACCGTCAGACCGTCAGACCGTCAGACCGTCAGACCGTCAGACCGTCAGACCGTCAGACCGTCAGACCGTCAGACCGTCAGACCGTCAGACCGTCAGACCGTCAGACCGTCAGACCGTCAGACCGTCAGACCGTCAGACCGTCAGACCGTCAGACCGTCAGACCGTCAGACCGTCAGACCGTCAGACCGTCAGACCGTCAGACCGTCAGACCGTCAGACCGTCAGACCGTCAGACCGTCAGACCGTCAGACCGTCAGACCGTCAGACCGTCAGACCGTCAGACCGTCAGACCGTCAGACCGTCAGACCGTCAGACCGTCAGACCGTCAGACCGTCAGACCGTCAGACCGTCAGACCGTCAGACCGTCAGACCGTCAGACCGTCAGACCGTCAGACCGTCAGACCGTCAGACCGTCAGACCGTCAGACCGTCAGACCGTCAGACGTTCCGTCAGACCGTCAGACCGTCAGACCGTCAGACCGTCAGACCGTCAGACCGTCAGACCGTCAGACCGTCAGACCGTCAGACCGTCAGACCGTCAGACCGTCAGACCGTCAGACCGTCAGACCGTCAGACAGTCAGACAGTCAGACAGTCAGACAGTCAGACAGTCAGACAGTCAGACAGTCAGACAGTCAGACAGTCAGACAGTCAGACAGTCAGACAGTCAGACAGTCAGACAGTCAGACAGTCAGACAGTCAGACAGTCAGACAGTCAGACTGTCAGACAGTCAGACAGTCAGACAGTCAGACAGTCAGACAGTCAGACAGTCAGACAGTCAGACAGTCAGACAGTCAGACAGTCAGACAGTCAGACAGTCAGACAGTCAGACAGTCAGACAGTCAGACAGTCAGACAGTCAGACAGTCAGACAGTCAGACAGTCAGACAGTCAGACAGTCAGACAGTCAGACAGTCAGACAGTCAGACAGTCAGACAGTCAGACAGTCAGACAGTCAGACAGTCAGACAGTCAGACAGTCAGACAGTCAGACAGTCAGACAGTCAGACAGTCAGACAGTCAGACAGTCAGACAGTCAGACAGTCAGACAGTCAGACAGTCAGACAGTCAGACAGTCAGACAGTCAGACAGTCAGACAGTCAGACAGTCAGACAGTCAGACAGTCAGACAGTCAGACAGTCAGACAGTCAGACAGTCAGACAGTCAGACAGTCAGACAGTCAGACAGTCAGACAGTCAGACAGTCAGACAGTCAGACAGTCAGACAGTCAGACAGTCAGACAGTCAGACAGTCAGACAGTCAGACAGTCAGACAGTCAGACAGTCAGACAGTCAGACAGTCAGACAGTCAGACAGTCAGACAGTCAGACAGTCAGACAGTCAGACAGTCAGACAGTCAGACAGTCAGACAGTCAGACAGTCAGACAGTCAGACAGTCAGACAGTCAGACAGTCAGACAGTCAGACAGTCAGACAGTCAGACAGTCAGACAGTCAGACAGTCAGACAGTCAGACAGTCCAGACAGCCAGACAGCCAGACAGCCAGACAGCCAGCCAGACAGCCAGACAGCCAGACAGCCAGACAGCCAGACAGCCAGGCAGCCAGGCAGCCAGGCAGCCAGGCAGCCAGGACAGCCAGACAGCCAGACAGCCAGACAGCCAGACAGCCAGACAGTCAGACAGTCAGACAGTCAGACAGTCAGACAGTCAGACAGTCAGACAGTCAGACAGTCAGACAGTCAGTCAGACAGACAGACAGACAGACAGACAGACAGACAGACAGACAGACAGACATACAGACAGTCAGACAGTCAGACAGTCAGACAGTCAGACAGTCAGACAGTCAGACAGTCAGACAGTCAGACAGTCAGACAGTCAGACAGTCAGACAGTCAGACAGTCAGACAGTCAGACAGTCAGACAGTCAGACAGACAGACAGTCAGACAGTCAGACAGTCAGACAGTCAGACAGTCAGACAGTCAGACAGTCAGACAGTCAGACAGTCAGACAGTCAGACAGTCAGACAGTCAGACAGTCAGACAGTCAGACAGTCAGACAGTCAGACAGTCAGACAGTCAGACAGTCAGACAGTCAGACAGTCAGACAGTCAGACAGTCAGACAGTCAGACAGTCAGACAGTCAGACAGTCAGACAGTCAGACAGTCAGACAGTCAGACAGTCAGACAGTCAGACAGTCAGACAGTCAGACAGTCAGACAGTCAGACAGTCAGACAGTCAGACAGTCAGACAGTCAGACAGTCAGACAGTCAGACAGTCAGACAGTCAGACAGTCAGACAGTCAGACAGTCAGACAGTCAGACAGTCAGACAGTCAGACAGTCAGACAGTCAGACAGTCAGACAGTCAGACAGTCAGACAGTCAGACAGTCAGACAGTCAGACAGTCAGACAGTCAGACAGTCAGACAGTCAGACAGTCAGACAGTCAGACAGTCAGACAGTCAGACAGTCAGACAGTCAGACAGTCAGGACAGTCAGACAGTCAGACAGTCAGACAGTCAGACAGTCAGACAGTCAGACAGTCAGACAGTCAGACAGTCAGACAGTCAGACAGTCAGACAGTCAGACAGTCAGACAGTCAGACAGTCAGACAGTCAGACAGTCAGACAGTCAGACAGAGACAGTCAGACAGTCAGACAGTCAGACAGTCAGACAGTCAGACAGTCAGACAGTCAGACAGTCAGACAGTCAGACAGTCAGACAGTCAGACAGTCAGACAGTCAGACAGTCAGACAGTCAGACAGTCAGACAGTCAGACAGTCAGACAGTCAGACAGTCAGACAGTCAGACAGTCAGACAGTCAGACAGTCAGACAGTCAGACAGTCAGACAGTCAGACAGTCCAGACAGTCAGACAGTCAGACAGTCAGACAGTCAGACAGTCAGACAGTCAGACAGTCAGACAGTCAGACAGTCAGACAGTCAGACAGTCAGACAGTCAGACAGTCAGACAGTCAGACAGTCAGACAGTCAGACAGTCAGACAGTCAGACAGTCCAGACAGTCAGACAGTCAGACAGTCAGACAGTCAGACAGTCAGACAGTCAGACAGTCAGACAGTCAGACAGTCAGACAGTCAGACAGTCAGACAGTCAGACAGTCAGACAGTCAGACAGTCAGACAGTCAGACAGTCCAGACAGCCAGACAGCCAGACAGCCAGACAGCCAGACAGCCAGACAGCCAGACAGCCAGACAGTCAGACAGCCAGACAGCCAGACAGTCCAGACAGTCAGACAGTCAGACAGCCAGACAGCCAGACAGCCAGACAGCCAGACAGACAGCCAGACAGCCAGACAGCCAGACAGCCAGACAGTCAGACAGTCAGACAGTCAGACAGTCAGACAGTCAGATAGTCAGACAGTCAGACAGTCAGACAGTCAGACAGTCAGACAGTCAGACAGTCAGACAGTCAGACAGTCAGACAGTCAGACAGTCAGACAGTCAGACAGTCAGACAGTCAAACAGTCAGACAGTCAGACAGTCAGACAGTCAGACAGTCAGACAGTCAGACAGTCAGACAGTCAGACAGTCAGACAGTCAGCCAGTCAGCCAGTCAGCCAGTCAGCCAGTCAGCCAGTCAGCCAGTCAGCCAGTCAGCCAGTCAGCCAGTCAGCCAGTCAGACAGTCAGCCAGTCAGCCAGTCAGACAGTCAGCCAGTCAGACAGTCAGCCAGTCAGACAGTCAGCCAGTCAGCCAGTCAGACAGTCAGACAGTCAGACAGTCAGACAGTCAGACAGTCAGACAGTCAGACAGTCAGACAGTCAGACAGTCAGACAGTCAGACAGTCAGACAGTCAGACAGTCAGACAGTCAGACAGTCAGACAGTCAGACAGTCAGACAGTCAGACAGTCAGACAGTCAGACAGTCAGACAGTCAGACAGTCAGACAGTCAGACAGTCAGACAGTCAGACAGTCAGACAGTCAGACAGTCAGACAGTCAGACAGTCAGACAGTCAGACAGTCAGACAGTCAGACAGTCAGACAGTCAGACAGTCAGACAGTCAGACAGTCAGACAGTCAGACAGTCAGACAGTCAGACAGTCAGACAGTCAGACAGTCAGACAGTCAGACAGTCAGACAGTCAGACAGTCAGACAGTCAGACAGTCAGACAGTCAGACAGTCAGACAGTCAGACAGTCAGACAGTCAGACAGTCAGACAGACAGACAGTCAGACAGACAGTCAGACAGACAGTCAGACAGACATACAGACAGACAGACAGACAGACAGACAGACAGACAGACAGACAGACAGACAGACAGACAGACAGACAGACAGACAGACAGACAGACAGACAGACAGACAGACAGACAGACAGACAGACAGACAGACAGACAGACAGACAGGACAGACAGACAGACAGACAGACAGACAGACAGACAGTCAGACAGCCAGACAGTCAGACAGTCAGACAGTCAGACAGTCAGACAGTCAGACAGTCAGACAGTCAGTCAGACAGACAGACAGACATACAGACAGTCAGACAGTCAGACAGTCAGACAGTCAGACAGTCAGACAGTCAGACAGTCAGACAGTCAGACAGTCAGACAGTCAGACAGTCAGACAGTCAGACAGTCAGACAGTCAGACAGTCAGACAGTCAGACAGTCAGACAGTCAGACAGTCAGACAGTCAGACAGTCAGACAGTCAGACAGTCAGACAGTCAGACAGTCAGACAGTCAGACAGTCAGACAGTCAGACAGTCAGACAGTCAGACAGTCAGACAGTCAGACAGTCAGACAGTCAGACAGTCAGACAGTCAGACAGTCAGACAGTCAGACAGTCAGACAGACAGAGAGTCAGACAGTCAGACAGTCAGACAGTCAGACAGTCAGACAGTCAGACAGTCAGACAGTCAGACAGTCAGACAGTCAGACAGTCAGACAGTCAGACAGTCAGACAGTCAGACAGTCAGACAGTCAGACAGTCAGACAGTCAGACAGTCAGACAGTCAGACAGTCAGACAGTCAGACAGTCAGACAGCCAGACAGCCAGACAGCCAGACAGCCAGACAGCCAGACAGCCAGACAGCCAGACAGTCAGACAGTCAGACAGTCAGACAGTCAGACAGTCAGACAGTCAGACAGTCAGACAGTCAGACAGTCAGACAGTCAGACAGTCAGACAGTCAGACAGTCAGACAGTCAGACAGTCAGACAGTCAGACAGTCAGACAGTCAGACAGTCAGACAGTCAGACAGTCAGACAGTCAGACAGTCAGACAGTCAGACAGTCAGACAGTCAGACAGTCAGACAGTCAGACAGTCAGACAGTCAGACAGTCAGACAGTCAGACAGTCAGACAGTCAGACAGTCAGACAGTCAGACAGTCAGACAGTCAGACAGTCAGACAGTCAGACAGCCAGACAGCCAGACAGTCAGACAGTCAGACAGTCAGACAGTCAGACAGTCAGGACAGACAGACAGACAGACAGACAGACAGACAGACAGACAGACAGACAGACAGACAGACAGACAGACAGACAGTCAGACAGACAGACAGACAGACAGACAGACAGACAGACAGACAGACAGACAGACAGACAGACAGACAGACAGACAGACAGACAGTCAGACAGTCAGACAGTCAGACAGTCAGACAGTCAGACAGTCAGACAGTCAGACAGTCAGACAGACAGACAGACAGACAGACAGACAGACAGACAGACAGACAGACAGACAGACAGACATACAGACAGACAGACAGACAGACAGACAGACAGACAGACAGACAGACAGACAGACAGACAGACAGACAGACAGTCAGACAGTCAGACAGTCAGACAGTCAGACAGTCAGACAGTCAGACAGTCAGACAGTCAGACAGTCAGACAGTCAGACAGTCAGACAGTCAGACAGTCAGACAGTCAGATAGTCAGACAGTCAGACAGTCAGACAGTCAGACAGTCAGACAGTCAGACAGTCAGACAGTCAGACAGTCAGACAGTCAGACAGTCAGACAGTCAGACAGTCAGACAGTCAGACAGTCAGACAGTCAGACAGTCAGACAGTCAGACAGTCAGACAGTCAGACAGTCAGACAGTCAGACAGTCAGACAGTCAGACAGTCAGACAGTCAGACAGTCAGACAGTCAGACAGTCAGACAGTCAGACAGTCAGACAGTCAGACAGTCAGACAGTCAGACAGTCAGACAGTCAGACAGTCAGACAGTCAGACAGTCAGACAGTCAGACAGTCAGACAGTCAGACAGTCAGACAGTCAGACAGTCAGACAGTCAGACAGTCAGACAGTCAGACAGTCAGACAGTCAGACAGTCAGACAGTCAGACAGTCAGACAGTCAGACAGTCAGTCAGACAGTCAGACAGTCAGACAGTCAGACAGTCAGACAGTCAGACAGTCAGACAGTCAGACAGTCAGACAGTCAGACAGTCAGACAGTCAGACAGTCAGACAGTCAGACAGTCAGACAGTCAGACAGTCAGACAGTCAGACAGTCAGACAGTCAGACAGTCAGACAGTCAGACAGTCAGACAGTCAGACAGTCAGACAGTCAGACAGTCAGACAGTCAGACAGTCAGACAGTCAGACAGTCAGACAGTCAGACAGTCAGACAGCCAGACAGCCAGACAGCCAGACAGCCAGACAGCCAGACAGCCAGACAGCCAGACAGTCAGACAGTCAGACAGTCAGACAGTCAGACAGTCAGACAGTCAGACAGTCAGACAGTCAGACAGTCAGGCAGTCAGGCAGTCAGGCAGTCAGGCAGTCAGGCAGTCAGGCAGTCAGGCAGTCAGGCAGTCAGGCAGTCAGGCAGTCAGGCAGTCAGGCAGTCAGACAGTCAGACAGTCAGACAGTCAGACAGTCAGACAGTCAGACAGTCAGACAGTCAGACAGTCAGACAGCCAGACAGCCAGACAGCCAGACAGTCAGACAGTCAGACAGTCAGACAGTCAGACAGTCAGACAGTCAGACAGTCAGACAGTCAGACAGCCAGACAGCCAGACAGCCAGACAGCCAGACAGCCAGACAGCCAGACAGCCAGACAGCCAGACAGCCAGACAGCCAGACAGCCAGACAGTCAGACAGTCAGACAGTCAGACAGTCAGACAGTCAGACAGTCAGACAGCCAGACAGCCAGACAGCCAGACAGCCAGACAGCCAGACAGTCAGACAGACAGACAGCCAGACAGTCAGACAGCCAGACAGTCAGACAGTCAGACAGTCAGACAGTCAGACAGTCAGACAGTCAGACAGTCAGACAGTCAGTCAGACAGACAGACAGACAGACAGACAGACAGACAGACAGACAGACAGTCAGACAGTCAGACAGTCAGACAGTCAGACAGTCAGACAGTCAGACAGTCAGACAGTCAGACAGTCAGACAGTCAGACAGTCAGACAGTCAGACAGTCAGACAGTCAGACAGTCAGACAGTCAGACAGTCAGACAGTCAGACAGTCAGACAGTCAGACAGTCAGACAGTCATACAGTCAGACAGTCAGACAGTCAGACAGTCAGACAGTCAGACAGTCAGACAGTCAGACAGTCAGACAGTCAGACAGTCAGACAGTCAGACAGTCAGACAGTCAGACAGTCAGACAGTCAGACAGTCAGACAGTCAGACAGTCAGACAGTCAGACAGTCAGACAGTCAGACAGTCAGACAGTCAGACAGTCAGACAGTCAGACAGTCAGACAGTCAGACAGTCAGACAGTCAGACAGTCAGACAGTCAGACAGTCAGACAGTCTGACAGTCAGACAGTCAGACAGTCAGACAGTCAGACAGTCAGACAGTCAGACAGACAGTCAGACAGTCAGACAGTCAGACAGTCAGACAGTCAGACAGTCAGACAGTCAGACAGCCAGACAGCCAGACAGCCAGACAGCCAGACAGCCAGACAGCCAGACAGCCAGACAGCCAGACAGTCAGACAGTCAGACAGTCAGACAGTCAGACAGTCAGACAGTCAGACAGTCAGACAGTCAGACAGTCAGACAGTCAGACAGTCAGACAGTCAGACAGTCAGACAGTCAGACAGTCAGACAGTCAGACAGTCAGACAGTCAGACAGTCAGACAGTCAGACAGTCAGACAGTCAGACAGTCAGACAGTCAGACAGTCAGACAGTCAGACAGTCAGACAGTCAGACAGACAGACAGACAGACAGACAGACAGACAGACAGACAGACAGACACAGACAGACACAGACAGACACAGACAGACACAGACAGACACAGACAGACACAGACAGACACAGACAGACACAGACAGACACAGACAGACACAGACAGACACAGACAGACACAGACAGACACAGACAGACACAGACAGACACAGACAGACACAGACAGACACAGACAGACACAGACAGACACAGACAGACACAGACAGACACAGACAGACACAGACAGACACAGACAGACACAGACAGACACAGACAGACACAGACAGACACAGACAGACACAGACAGACACAGACAGACACAGACAGACACAGACAGACACAGACAGACACAGACAGACACAGACAGACACAGACAGACACAGACAGACACAGACAGACACAGACAGACACAGACAGACACAGACAGACACAGACAGACACAGACAGACACAGACAGACACAGACAGACACAGACAGACACAGACAGACACAGACAGACACAGACAGACACAGACAGACACAGACAGACAGTCAGACAGACAGTCAGACAGACACAGTCAGACAGACACAGACAGACAGTCAGACAGACAGTCAGACAGACAGTCAGACAGACAGTCAGACAGACAGTCAGACAGTCAGACAGTCAGACAGTCAGACAGTCAGACAGTCAGACAGTCAGACAGTCAGACAGTCAGACAGTCAGACCGTCAGACCGTCAGACAGTCAGACCGTCAGACCGTCAGACCGTCAGACCGTCAGACCGTCAGACCGTCAGACCGTCAGACCGTCAGACCGTCAGACCGTCAGACCGTCAGACCGTCAGACCGTCAGACCGTCAGACCGTCAGACCGTCAGACCGTCAGACCGTCAGACCGTCAGACCGTCAGACCGTCAGACCGTCAGACCGTCAGACCGTCAGACCGTCAGACCGTCAGACCGTCAGACCGTCAGACCGTCAGACCGTCAGACCGTCAGACCGTCAGACCGTCAGACCGTCAGACCGTCAGACCGTCAGACCGTCAGACCGTCAGACCGTCAGACCGTCAGACCGTCAGACCGTCAGACCGTCAGACCGTCAGACCGTCAGACCGTCAGACCGTCAGACCGTCAGACCGTCAGACCGTCAGACCGTCAGACCGTCAGACCGTCAGACCGTCAGACCGTCAGACCGTCAGACCGTCAGACCGTCAGACCGTCAGACCGTCAGACCGTCAGACCGTCAGACCGTCAGACCGTCAGACCGTCAGACCGTCAGACCGTCAGACCGTCAGACCGTCAGACCGTCAGACCGTCAGACCGTCAGACCGTCAGACCGTCAGACCGTCAGACCGTCAGACCGTCAGACCGTCAGACCGTCAGACCGTCAGACCGTCAGACCGTCAGACCGTCAGACCGTCAGACCGTCAGACCGTCAGACCGTCAGACCGTCAGACCGTCAGACCGTCAGACCGTCAGACCGTCAGACCGTCAGACCGTCAGACCGTCAGACAGTCAGACAGTCAGACAGTCAGACAGTCAGACAGTCAGACAGTCAGACAGTCAGACAGTCAGACAGTCAGACAGTCAGACAGTCAGACAGTCAGACAGTCAGACAGTCAGACAGTCAGACAGTCAGACAGTCAGACAGTCAGACAGTCAGACAGTCAGACAGTCAGACAGTCAGACAGTCAGACAGTCAGACAGTCAGACAGTCAGACAGTCAGACAGTCAGACAGTCAGACAGTCAGACAGTCAGACAGTCAGACAGTCAGACAGTCAGACAGTCAGACAGTCAGACAGTCAGACAGTCAGACAGTCAGACAGTCAGACAGTCAGACAGTCAGACAGTCAGACAGTCAGACAGTCAGACAGTCAGACAGTCAGACAGTCAGACAGTCAGACAGTCAGACAGTCAGACAGTCAGACAGTCAGACAGTCAGACAGTCAGACAGTCAGACAGTCAGACAGTCAGACAGTCAGACAGTCAGACAGTCAGACAGTCAGACAGTCAGACAGTCAGACAGTCAGACAGTCAGACAGTCAGACAGTCAGACAGTCAGACAGTCAGACAGTCAGACAGTCAGACAGTCAGACAGTCAGACAGTCAGACAGTCAGACAGTCAGACAGTCAGACAGTCAGACAGTCAGACAGTCAGACAGTCAGACAGTCAGACAGTCAGACAGTCAGACAGTCAGACAGTCAGACAGTCAGACAGTCAGACAGTCAGACAGTCAGACAGTCAGACAGTCAGACAGTCAGACAGTCAGACAGTCAGACAGTCAGACAGTCAGACAGTCAGACAGTCAGACAGTCAGACAGTCAGACAGTCAGACAGTCAGACAGCCAGACAGCCAGACAGCCAGACAGCCAGACAGCCAGACAGCCAGACAGCCAGACAGCCAGACAGCCAGGCAGCCAGGCAGCCAGGCAGCCAGACAGCCAGACAGCCAGACAGCCAGACAGCCAGACAGCCAGACAGCCAGACAGCCAGACAGTCAGACAGTCAGACAGTCAGACAGTCAGACAGTCAGACAGTCAGACAGTCAGACAGTCAGACAGTCAGTCAGACAGACAGACAGACAGACAGACAGACAGACAGACAGACAGACAGACAGACAGACAGACAGACAGACAGACAGTCAGACAGTCAGACAGTCAGACAGTCAGACAGTCAGACAGTCAGACAGTCAGACAGTCAGACAGTCAGACAGTCAGACAGTCAGACAGACAGACAGTCAGACAGTCAGACAGTCAGACAGTCAGACAGTCAGACAGTCAGACAGTCAGACAGTCAGACAGTCAGACAGTCAGACAGTCAGACAGTCAGACAGTCAGACAGTCAGACAGTCAGACAGTCAGACAGTCAGACAGTCAGACAGTCAGACAGTCAGACAGTCAGACAGTCAGACAGTCAGACAGTCAGACAGTCAGACAGTCAGACAGTCAGACAGTCAGACAGTCAGACAGTCAGACAGTCAGACAGTCAGACAGTCAGACAGTCAGACAGTCAGACAGTCAGACAGTCAGACAGTCAGACAGTCAGACAGTCAGACAGTCAGACAGTCAGACAGTCAGACAGTCAGACAGTCAGACAGTCAGACAGTCAGACAGTCAGACAGTCAGACAGTCAGACAGTCAGACAGTCAGACAGTCAGACAGTCAGACAGTCAGACAGTCAGACAGTCAGACAGTCAGACAGTCAGACAGTCAGACAGTCAGACAGTCAGACAGTCAGACAGTCAGACAGTCAGACAGTCAGACAGTCAGACAGTCAGACAGTCAGACAGTCAGACAGTCAGACAGTCAGACAGTCAGACAGTCAGACAGTCAGACAGTCAGACAGTCAGACAGTCAGACAGTCAGACAGTCAGACAGTCAGACAGTCAGACAGTCAGACAGTCAGACAGTCAGACAGTCAGACAGTCAGACAGTCAGACAGTCAGACAGTCAGACAGTCAGACAGTCAGACAGTCAGACAGTCAGACAGTCAGACAGTCAGACAGTCAGACAGTCAGACAGTCAGACAGTCAGACAGTCAGACAGTCAGACAGTCAGACAGTCAGACAGTCAGACAGTCAGACAGTCAGACAGTCAGACAGTCAGACAGTCAGACAGTCAGACAGTCAGACAGTCAGACAGTCAGACAGTCAGACAGTCAGACAGTCAGACAGTCAGACAGTCAGACAGTCAGACAGTCAGACAGTCAGACAGTCAGACAGTCAGACAGTCAGACAGTCAGACAGTCAGACAGTCAGACAGTCAGACAGTCAGACAGTCAGACAGTCAGACAGTCAGACAGTCAGACAGTCAGACAGTCAGACAGTCAGACAGTCAGACAGTCAGACAGTCAGACAGTCAGACAGTCAGACAGTCAGACAGTCAGACAGTCAGACAGTCAGACAGTCAGACAGTCAGACAGCCATACAGCCAGACAGCCAGACAGCCAGACAGCCAGACAGCCAGACAGCCAGACAGCCAGACAGCCAGACAGCCAGACAGCCAGACAGCCAGACAGCCAGACAGCCAGACAGCCAGACAGCCAGACAGTCAGACAGTCAGACAGTCAGACAGCCAGACAGCCAGACAGCCAGACAGCCAGACAGCCAGACAGCCAGACAGCCAGACAGCCAGACAGCCAGACAGCCAGACAGTCAGACAGTCAGACAGTCAGACAGTCAGATAGTCAGACAGTCAGACAGTCAGACAGTCAGACAGTCAGACAGTCAGACAGTCAGACAGTCAGACAGTCAGACAGTCAGACAGTCAGACAGTCAGACAGTCAGACAGTCAGACAGTCAGACAGTCAGACAGTCAGACAGTCAGACAGTCAGACAGTCAGACAGTCAGACAGTCAGACAGTCAGACAGTCAGACAGTCAGACAGTCAGACAGTCAGACAGTCAGACAGTCAGACAGTCAGACAGTCAGACAGACAGACAGTCAGACAGACAGTCAGACAGACAGTCAGACAGACATACAGACAGACAGACAGACAGACAGACAGACAGACAGACAGACAGACAGACAGACAGACAGACAGACAGACAGACATACAGACAGACAGACAGACAGACAGACAGACAGACAGACAGACAGACAGACAGACAGACAGTCAGACAGCCAGACAGTCAGACAGTCAGACAGTCAGACAGTCAGACAGTCAGACAGTCAGACAGTCAGACAGTCAGTCAGACAGACAGACAGACAGACAGACAGACAGACATACATACAGTCAGACAGTCAGACAGTCAGACAGTCAGACAGTCAGACAGTCAGACAGTCAGACAGTCAGACAGTCAGACAGTCAGACAGTCAGACAGTCAGACAGTCAGACAGTCAGACAGTCAGACAGTCAGACAGTCAGAAAGTCAGACAGTCAGACAGTCAGACAGTCAGACAGTCAGACAGTCAGACAGTCAGACAGTCAGACAGTCAGACAGTCAGACAGTCAGACAGTCAGACAGTCAGACAGTCAGACAGTCAGACAGTCAGACAGTCAGACAGTCAGACAGTCAGACAGTCAGACAGTCAGACAGTCAGACATTTAGACAGTCAGACAGTCAGACAGTCAGACAGTCAGACAGTCAGACAGTCAGACAGTCAGACAGTCAGACAGTCAGACAGTCAGACAGTCAGACAGTCAGACAGTCAGACAGTCAGACAGTCAGACAGTCAGACAGTCAGACAGTCAGACAGTCAGACAGTCAGACAGTCAGACAGTCAGACAGTCAGACAGTCAGACAGTCAGACAGTCAGACAGTCAGACAGTCAGACAGCCAGACAGCCAGACAGCCAGACAGCCAGACAGCCAGACAGTCAGACAGTCAGACAGTCAGACAGTCAGACAGTCAGACAGTCAGACAGTCAGACAGTCAGACAGTCAGACAGTCAGACAGTCAGACAGTCAGACAGTCAGACAGTCAGACAGTCAGACAGTCAGACAGTCAGACAGTCAGACAGTCAGACAGTCAGACAGTCAGACAGTCAGACAGTCAGACAGTCAGACAGTCAGACAGTCAGACAGCCAGACAGCCAGACAGCCAGACAGTCAGACAGTCAGACAGTCAGACAGTCAGACAGTCAGACAGTCAGACAGTCAGACAGTCAGACAGTCAGACAGTCAGACAGTCAGACAGTCAGACAGTCAGACAGTCAGACAGTCAGACAGTCAGACAGTCAGACAGTCAGACAGTCAGACAGTCAGACAGTCAGACAGTCAGACAGTCAGACAGTCAGACAGTCAGACAGTCAGACAGTCAGACAGTCAGACAGTCAGACAGTCAGACAGTCAGACAGTCAGACAGTCAGACAGTCAGACAGTCAGACAGTCAGACAGTCAGACAGTCAGACAGTCAGACAGTCAGACAGTCAGACAGCCAGACAGCCAGACAGCCAGACAGTCAGACAGTCAGACAGTCAGACAGTCAGACAGTCAGACAGTCAGACAGTCAGACAGACAGACAGACAGACAGACAGACAGACAGACAGACAGACAGACAGACAGACAGACAGACAGACAGACAGTCAGACAGACAGACAGACAGACAGACAGACAGACAGACAGACAGACAGACAGACAGACAGACAGACAGACAGACAGACAGTCAGACAGTCAGACAGTCAGACAGTCAGACAGTCAGACAGTCAGACAGTCAGACAGTCAGACAGTCAGACAGTCAGACAGTCAGACAGTCAGACAGACAGACAGACAGACAGACAGACAGACAGACAGACAGACAGACAGACAGACAGACAGACAGACAGACAGACAGTCAGACAGTCAGACAGTCAGACAGTCAGACAGTCAGACAGTCAGACAGTCAGACAGTCAGACAGTCAGACAGTCAGACAGTCAGACAGTCAGACAGTCAGACAGTCAGACAGTCAGACAGTCAGACAGTCAGACAGTCAGACAGTCAGACAGTCAGACAGTCAGACAGTCAGACAGTCAGACAGTCAGACAGTCAGACAGTCAGACAGTCAGACAGTCAGACAGTCAGACAGTCAGACAGTCAGACAGTCAGACAGTCAGACAGTCAGACAGTCAGACAGTCAGACAGTCAGACAGTCAGACAGTCAGACAGTCAGACAGTCAGACAGTCAGACAGTCAGACAGTCAGACAGTCAGACAGTCAGACAGTCAGACAGTCAGACAGTCAGACAGTCAGACAGTCAGACAGTCAGACAGTCAGACAGTCAGACAGTCAGACAGTCAGACAGTCAGACAGTCAGACAGTCAGACAGTCAGACAGTCAGACAGTCAGACAGTCAGACAGTCAGACAGTCAGACAGTCAGACAGTCAGACAGTCAGACAGTCAGACAGTCAGACAGTCAGACAGTCAGACAGTCAGACAGTCAGACAGTCAGACAGTCAGACAGTCAGACAGTCAGACAGTCAGACAGTCAGACAGTCAGACAGTCAGACAGTCAGACAGTCAGACAGTCAGACAGTCAGACAGTCAGACATTCAGACAGTCAGACAGTCAGACAGTCAGACAGTCAGACAGTCAGACAGTCAGACAGTCAGACAGTCAGACAGTCAGACAGTCAGACAGTCAGACAGTCAGACAGCCAGACAGCCAGACAGCCAGACAGCCAGACAGCCAGACAGCCAGACAGCCAGACAGTCAGACAGTCAGACAGTCAGACAGTCAGACAGTCAGACAGTCAGACAGTCAGACAGTCAGGCAGTCAGGCAGTCAGGCAGTCAGGCAGTCAGGCAGTCAGGCAGTCAGGCAGTCAGGCAGTCAGGCAGTCAGGCAGTCAGGCAGTCAGACAGTCAGACAGTCAGACAGTCAGACAGTCAGACAGTCAGACAGTCAGACAGTCAGACAGTCAGACAGCCAGACAGCCAGACAGCCAGACAGTCAGACAGTCAGACAGTCAGACAGTCAGACAGCCAGACAGCCAGACAGCCAGACAGCCAGACAGCCAGACAGTCAGACAGTCAGACAGTCAGACAGTCAGACAGTCAGACAGTCAGACAGCCAGACAGCCAGACAGCCAGACAGCCAGACAGTCAGACAGTCAGACAGTCAGACAGTCAGACAGTCAGACAGTCAGACAGTCAGACAGTCAGGCGGTCAGGCGGTCAGACGGTCAGACAGGTCAGACGGTCAGACGGTCAGACGGTCAGACGGTCAGACGGTCAGACAGTCAGACAGTCAGACAGTCAGACAGTCAGACAGGTCAGACGGTCAGACGTCAGACAGTCAGACAGTCAGACAGTCAGACAGTCAGACAGTCAGACAGTCAGACAGTCAGACAGTCAGACAGTCAGACAGTCAGACAGTCAGACAGTCAGACAGTCAGACAGTCAGACAGTCAGACAGTCAGACAGTCAGACAGTCAGACAGTCAGACAGTCAGACAGTCAGACAGTCAGACAGTCAGACAGTCAGACAGTCAGACAGTCAGACAGTCAGACAGTCAGACAGTCAGACAGTCAGACAGTCAGACAGTCAGACAGTCAGACAGTCAGACAGTCAGACAGTCAGACAGTCAGACAGTCAGACAGTCAGACAGTCAGACAGTCAGACAGTCAGACAGTCAGACAGTCAGACAGTCAGTCAGACAGTCAGACAGTCAGACAGTCAGACAGTCAGACAGTCAGACAGTCAGACAGTCAGACAGTCAGACAGTCAGACAGTCAGACAGTCAGACAGTCAGACAGTCAGACAGTCAGACAGTCAGACAGTCAGACAGTCAGACAGTCAGACAGTCAGACAGTCAGACAGTCAGACAGTCAGACAGTCAGACAGTCAGACAGTCAGACAGTCAGACAGTCAGACAGTCAGTCAGACAGTCAGACAGTCAGACAGTCAGACAGTCAGACAGTCAGACAGTCAGACAGTCAGACAGTCAGACAGTCAGACAGTCAGACAGTCAGACAGTCAGACAGTCAGACAGTCAGACAGTCAGACAGTCAGACAGTCAGACAGTCAGACAGTCAGACAGTCAGACAGTCAGACAGTCAGACAGTCAGACAGTCAGACAGTCAGACAGTCAGACAGTCAGACAGTCAGACAGTCAGACAGTCAGACAGTCAGACAGTCAGACAGTCAGACAGTCAGACAGTCAGACAGTCAGACAGTCAGACAGTCAGACAGTCAGACAGTCAGACAGTCAGACAGTCAGACAGTCAGACAGTCAGACAGTCAGACAGTCAGACAGTCAGACAGTCAGACAGTCAGACAGTCAGACAGTCAGACAGTCAGACAGTCAGACAGTCAGACAGTCAGACAGTCAGACAGTCAGACAGTCAGACAGTCAGACAGTCAGACAGTCAGACAGTCAGACAGTCAGACAGTCAGACAGTCAGACAGTCAGACAGTCAGACAGTCAGACAGTCAGACAGTCAGACAGTCAGACAGTCAGACAGTCAGACAGTCAGACAGTCAGACAGTCAGACAGTCAGACAGTCAGACAGTCAGACAGTCAGACAGTCAGACAGTCAGACAGTCAGACAGTCAGACAGTCAGACAGTCAGACAGTCAGACAGTCAGACAGTCAGACAGTCAGACAGTCAGACAGTCAGACAGTCAGACAGTCAGACAGTCAGACAGTCAGACAGTCAGACAGTCAGACAGTCAGACAGTCAGACAGTCAGACAGTCAGACAGTCAGACAGTCAGACAGTCAGACAGTCAGACAGTCAGACAGTCAGACAGTCAGACAGTCAGACAGTCAGACAGTCAGACAGTCAGACAGTCAGACAGTCAGACAGTCAGACAGTCAGACAGTCAGACAGTCAGACAGTCAGACAGTCAGACAGTCAGACAGTCAGACAGTCAGACAGTCAGACAGTCAGACAGTCAGACAGTCAGACAGTCAGACAGTCAGACAGTCAGACAGTCAGACAGTCAGACAGTCAGACAGTCAGACAGTCAGACAGTCAGACAGTCAGACAGTCAGACAGTCAGACAGTCAGACAGTCAGACAGTCAGACAGTCAGACAGTCAGACAGTCAGACAGTCAGACAGTCAGACAGTCAGACAGTCAGACAGTCAGACAGTCAGACAGTCAGACAGTCAGACAGTCAGACAGTCAGACAGTCAGACAGTCAGACAGTCAGACAGTCAGACAGTCAGACAGTCAGACAGTCAGACAGTCAGACAGTCAGACAGTCAGACAGTCAGACAGTCAGACAGTCAGACAGTCAGACAGTCAGACAGTCAGACAGTCAGACAGTCAGACAGTCAGACAGTCAGACAGTCAGACAGTCAGACAGTCAGACAGTCAGACAGTCAGACAGTCAGACAGTCAGACAGTCAGACAGTCAGACAGTCAGACAGTCAGACAGTCAGACAGTCAGACAGTCAGACAGTCAGACAGTCAGACAGTCAGACAGTCAGACAGTCAGACAGTCAGACAGTCAGACAGTCAGACAGTCAGACAGTCAGACAGTCAGACAGTCAGACAGTCAGACAGTCAACAGTCAGACAGTCAGACAGTCAGACAGTCAGACAGTCAGACAGTCAGACAGTCAGACAGTCAGACAGTCAGACAGTCAGACAGTCAGACAGTCAGACAGTCAGACAGTCAGACAGTCAGACAGTCAGACAGTCAGACAGTCAGACAGTCAGACAGTCAGACAGTCAGACAGTCAGACAGTCAGACAGTCAGACAGTCAGACAGTCAGACAGTCAGACAGTCAGACAGTCAGACAGTCAGACAGTCAGACAGTCAGACAGTCAGACAGTCAGACAGTCAGACAGTCAGACAGTCAGACAGTCAGACAGTCAGACAGTCAGACAGTCAGACAGTCAGACAGTCAGACAGTCAGACAGTCAGACAGTCAGACAGTCAGACAGTCAGACAGTCAGACAGTCAGACAGTCAGACAGTCAGACAGTCAGACAGTCAGACAGTCAGACAGTCAGACAGTCAGACAGTCAGACAGTCAGACAGTCAGACAGTCAGACAGTCAGACAGTCAGACAGTCAGACAGTCAGACAGTCAGACAGTCAGACAGTCAGACAGTCAGACAGTCAGACAGTCAGACAGTCAGACAGTCAGACAGTCAGACAGTCAGACAGTCAGACAGTCAGACAGTCAGACAGTCAGACAGTCAGACAGTCAGACAGTCAGACAGTCAGACAGTCAGACAGTCAGACAGTCAGACAGTCAGACAGTCAGACAGTCAGACAGTCAGACAGTCAGACAGTCAGACAGTCAGACAGTCAGACAGTCAGACAGTCAGACAGTCAGACAGTCAGACAGTCAGACAGTCAGACAGCCAGACAGCCAGACAGCAGACAGCAGACAGCCAGACAGCCAGACAGCAGACAGCCAGACAGCCAGACAGCCAGACAGCCAGACAGCCAGACAGCCAGACAGCAGACAGCCAGACAGCCAGACAGCCAGACAGCCAGACAGCCAGACAGCCAGACACAGACAGACAGTCAGACAGTCAGACAGTCAGACAGTCAGACAGTCAGACAGTCAGACAGTCAGACAGACAGACAGCCAGACAGCCAGACAGCCAGACAGCCAGACAGCCAGACAGCAGACAGTCAGACAGTCAGACAGTCAGACAGTCAGACAGTCAGACAGTCAGACAGTCAGACAGTCAGACAGTCAGACAGTCAGACAGTCAGACAGTCAGACAGTCAGACAGTCAGACAGTCAGACAGTCAGACACAGTCAGACAGTCAGACAGTCAGACAGTCAGACAGTCAGACAGTCAGACAGTCAGACAGTCAGACAGACAGACAGACAGACAGACAGACAGACAGACAGACAGACAGACAGACAGACAGACAGACAGACAGACAGACAGACAGACAGACAGACAGACAGACAGACAGACACAGACAGACACAGACAGACACAGACAGACACAGACAGACACAGACAGACACAGACAGACACAGACAGACACAGACAGACACAGACAGACACAGACAGACACAGACAGACACAGACAGACACAGACAGACACAGACAGACACAGACAGACACAGACAGACACAGACAGACACAGACAGACACAGACAGACACAGACAGACACAGACAGACACAGACAGACACAGACAGACACAGACAGACACAGACAGACACAGACAGACACAGACAGACACAGACAGACACAGACAGACACAGACAGACACAGACAGACACAGACAGACACAGACAGACACAGACAGACACAGACAGACACAGACAGACACAGACAGACACAGACAGACACAGACAGACACAGACAGACACAGACACAGACAGACACAGACAGACACAGAAGACACAGACAGACACAGACAGACACAGACAGACACAGACAGACACAGACAGACACAGACAGACACAGACAGACACAGACAGACACAGACAGACACAGACAGACACAGACAGACACAGACAGACACAGACAGACACAGACAGACACAGACAGACACAGACAGACACAGACAGACACAGAGACACAGACAGACACAGACAGACACAGACAGACACAGACAGACACAGACAGACACAGACAGACACAGACAGACACAGACAGACACAGACAGACACAGACAGACACAGACAGACACAGACAGACACAGACAGACACAGACAGACACAGACAGACACAGACAGACACAGACAGACACAGACAGACACAGACAGACACAGACAGACACAGACAGACACAGACAGACACAGACAGACACAGACAGACACAGACAGACACAGACAGACACAGACAGACACAGACAGACACAGACAGACACAGACAGACACAGACAGACACAGACAGACACAGACAGACACAGACAGACACAGACAGACACAGACAGACACAGACAGACACAGACAGACACAGACAGACACAGACAGACACAGACAGACACAGACAGACACAGACAGACACAGACAGACACAGACAGACACAGACAGACACAGACAGACACAGACAGACACAGACAGACACAGACAGACACAGACAGACACAGACAGACACAGACAGACACAGACAGACACAGACAGACACAGACAGACACAGACAGACACAGACAGACCAGACAGACACAGACAGACACAGACAGACACAGACAGACACAGACAGACACAGACAGACACAGACAGACACAGACAGACACAGACAGACACAGACAGACACAGACAGACACAGACAGACACAGACAGACACAGACAGACACAGGCAGACACAGGCAGACACAGACAGACACAGACAGACACAGACAGACACAGACAGACACAGACAGACACAGACAGACACAGACAGACACAGACAGACACAGACAGACACAGACAGACACAGACAGACACAGACAGACACAGACAGACACAGA
The DNA here is from genome assembly GCA_036785665.1 of Chirona hameri. NCBI lineage: Eukaryota > Metazoa > Arthropoda > Thecostraca > Balanomorpha > Balanidae > Chirona > Chirona hameri. Next base: position 9,560 of record JAXIVJ010009706.1, on the reverse strand, counting down.
CAGACACAGACAGACACAGACAGACACAGACAGACACAGACAGACACAGACAGACACAGACAGACACAGACAGACAGACAGACAGTCAGACAGACAGTCAGACAGACAGTCAGACAGTCAGACAGACAGTCAGACAGACAGTCAGACAGACAGTCAGACAGACAGTCAGACAGACAGTCAGACAGACAGTCAGTCAGACAGTCAGACAGTCAGACAGTCAGACAGTCAGACAGTCAGACAGTCAGACAGTCAGACAGTCAGACAGTCAGACAGTCAGACAGTCAGACAGTCAGACAGTCAGACAGTCAGACAGTCAGACAGTCAGACAGTCAGACAGTCAGACAGTCAGACAGTCAGACCGTCAGACCGTCAGACCGTCAGACCGTCAGACCGTCAGACCGTCAGACCGTCAGACCGTCAGACCGTCAGACCGTCAGACCGTCAGACCGTCAGACCGTCAGACCGTCAGACCGTCAGACCGTCAGACCGTCAGACCGTCAGACCGTCAGACCGTCAGACCGTCAGACCGTCAGACCGTCAGACCGTCAGACCGTCAGACCGTCAGACCGTCAGACCGTCAGACCGTCAGACCGTCAGACCGTCAGACCGTCAGACCGTCAGACCGTCAGACCGTCAGACCGTCAGACCGTCAGACCGTCAGACCGTCAGACCGTCAGACCGTCAGACCGTCAGACCGTCAGACCGTCAGACCGTCAGACCGTCAGACCGTCAGACCGTCAGACCGTCAGACCGTCAGACCGTCAGACCGTCAGACCGTCAGACCGTCAGACCGTCAGACCGTCAGACCGTCAGACCGTCAGACCGTCAGACCGTCAGACCAACCGTCAGACCGTCAGACCGTCAGACCGTCAGACCGTCAGACCGTCAGACCGTCAGACCGTCAGACCGTCAGACCGTCAGACCGTCAGACCGTCAGACCGTCAGACCGTCAGACCGTCAGACCGTCAGACAGTCAGACAGTCAGACAGTCAGACAGTCAGACAGTCAGACAGTCAGACAGTCAGACAGTCAGACAGTCAGACAGTCAGACAGTCAGACAGTCAGACAGTCAGACAGTCAGACAGTCAGACAGTCAGACAGTCAGACAGTCAGACAGTCAGACAGTCAGACAGTCAGACAGTCAGACAGTCAGACAGTCAGACAGTCAGACAGTCAGACAGTCAGACAGTCAGACAGTCAGACAGTCAGACAGTCAGACAGTCAGACAGTCAGACAGTCAGACAGTCAGACAGTCAGACAGTCAGACAGTCAGACAGTCAGACAGTCAGACAGTCAGACAGTCAGACAGTCAGACAGTCAGACAGTCAGACAGTCAGACAGTCAGACAGTCAGACAGTCAGACAGTCAGACAGTCAGACAGTCAGACAGTCAGACAGTCAGACAGTCAGACAGTCAGACAGTCAGACAGTCAGACAGTCAGACAGTCAGACAGTCAGACAGTCAGACAGTCAGACAGTCAGACAGTCAGACAGTCAGACAGTCAGACAGTCAGACAGTCAGACAGTCAGACAGTCAGACAGTCAGACAGTCAGACAGTCAGACAGTCAGACAGTCAGACAGTCAGACAGTCAGACAGTCAGACAGTCAGACAGTCAGACAGTCAGACAGTCAGACAGTCAGACAGTCAGACAGTCAGACAGTCAGACAGTCAGACAGTCAGACAGTCAGACAGTCAGACAGTCAGACAGTCAGACAGTCAGACAGTCAGACAGTCAGACAGTCAGACAGTCAGACAGTCAGACAGTCAGACAGTCAGACAGTCAGACAGTCAGACAGTCAGACAGTCAGACAGTCAGACAGTCAGACAGTCAGACAGTCAGACAGTCAGACAGTCAGACAGTCAGACAGTCAGACAGTCAGACAGTCAGACAGCCAGACAGCCAGACAGCCAGACAGCCAGACAGCCAGACAGCCAGACAGCCAGACAGCCAGACAGCCAGACAGCCAGACAGTCAGACAGTCAGACAGTCAGACAGTCAGACAGTCAGACAGTCAGACAGTCAGACAGTCAGACAGTCAGACAGTCAGACAGTCAGACAGTCAGACAGACAGACAGACAGACAGACAGACAGACAGACAGACAGACAGACAGACAGACAGACAGTCAGACAGTCAGACAGTCAGACAGTCAGACAGTCAGACAGTCAGACAGTCAGACAGTCAGACAGACAGACAGTCAGACAGTCAGACAGACAGACAGACAGACAGTCAGACAGTCAGACAGTCAGACAGTCAGACAGTCAGACAGTCAGACAGTCAGACAGTCAGACAGTCAGACAGTCAGACAGTCAGACAGTCAGACAGTCAGACAGTCAGACAGTCAGACAGTCAGACAGTCAGACAGTCAGACAGTCAGACAGTCAGACAGTCAGACAGTCAGACAGTCAGACAGTCAGACAGTCAGACAGTCAGACAGTCAGACAGTCAGACAGTCAGACAGTCAGACAGTCAGACAGTCAGACAGTCAGACAGTCAGACAGTCAGACAGTCAGACAGTCAGACAGTCAGACAGTCAGACAGTCAGACAGTCAGACAGTCAGACAGTCAGACAGTCAGACAGTCAGACAGTCAGACAGTCAGACAGTCAGACAGTCAGACAGTCAGACAGTCAGACAGTCAGACAGTCAGACAGTCAGACAGTCAGACAGTCAGACAGTCAGACAGTCAGACAGTCAGACAGTCAGACAGTCAGACAGTCAGACAGTCAGACAGTCAGACAGTCAGACAGTCAGACAGTCAGACAGTCAGACAGTCAGACAGTCAGACAGTCAGACAGTCAGACAGTCAGACAGTCAGACAGTCAGACAGTCAGACAGTCAGACAGTCAGACAGTCAGACAGTCAGACAGTCAGACAGTCAGACAGTCAGACAGTCAGACAGTCAGACAGTCAGACAGTCAGACAGTCAGACAGTCAGACAGTCAGACAGTCAGACAGTCAGACAGTCAGACAGTCAGACAGTCAGACAGTCAGACAGTCAGACAGTCAGACAGTCAGACAGTCAGACAGTCAGACAGTCAGACAGTCAGACAGTCAGACAGTCAGACAGTCAGACAGTCAGACAGTCAGACAGTCAGACAGTCAGACAGTCAGACAGTCAGACAGTCAGACAGTCAGACAGTCAGACAGTCAGACAGTCAGACAGTCAGACAGTCAGACAGTCAGACAGTCAGACAGTCAGACAGTCAGACAGTCAGACAGTCAGACAGTCAGACAGTCAGACAGTCAGACAGTCAGACAGTCAGACAGTCACAGACAGTCAGACAGTCAGACAGTCAGACAGTCAGACAGTCAGACAGTCAGACAGTCAGACAGTCAGACAGTCAGACAGTCAGACAGTCAGACAGTCAGACAGTCAGACAGTCAGACAGTCAGACAGTCAGACAGTCAGACAGTCAGACAGTCAGACAGTCAGACAGTCAGACAGTCAGACAGTCAGACAGTCAGACAGTCAGACAGTCAGACAGTCAGACAGTCAGACAGTCAGACAGTCAGACAGTCAGACAGTCAGACAGTCAGACAGTCAGACAGTCAGACAGTCAGACAGTCAGACAGTCAGACAGTCAGACAGTCAGACAGTCAGACAGTCAGACAGTCAGACAGTCAGACAGTCAGACAGTCAGACAGTCAGACAGTCAGACAGTCAGACAGTCAGACAGTCAGACAGTCAGACAGTCAGACAGTCAGACAGTCAGACAGTCAGACAGTCAGACAGTCAGACAGTCAGACAGTCAGACAGTCAGACAGTCAGACAGTCAGACAGTCAGACAGTCAGACAGTCAGACAGTCAGACAGTCAGACAGTCAGACAGTCAGACAGTCAGACAGTCAGACAGTCAGACAGTCAGACAGTCAGACAGTCAGACAGTCAGACAGTCAGACAGTCAGACAGTCAGACAGTCAGACAGTCAGACAGTCAGACAGTCAGACAGTCAGACAGTCAGACAGTCAGACAGTCAGACAGTCAGACAGTCAGACAGTCAGACAGTCAGACAGTCAGACAGTCAGACAGTCAGACAGTCAGACAGTCAGACAGTCAGACAGTCAGACAGTCAGACAGTCAGACAGTCAGACAGTCAGACAGTCAGACAGTCAGACAGTCAGACAGTCAGACAGTCAGACAGTCAGACAGTCAGACAGTCAGACAGCCAGACAGCCAGACAGCCAGACAGCCAGACAGCCAGACAGCCAGACAGCCAGACAGCCAGACAGCCAGACAGCCAGACAGCCAGACAGCCAGACAGCCAGACAGTCAGACAGTCAGACAGTCAGACAGTCAGACAGTCAGCCAGACAGCCAGACAGCCAGACAGCCAGACAGCCAGACAGCCAGACAGTCAGACAGTCAGACAGTCAGACAGTCAGACAGTCAGACAGTCAGACAGTCAGACAGTCAGACAGTCAGACAGTCAGACAGTCAGACAGTCAGACAGTCAGACAGTCAGACAGTCAGACAGTCAGACAGTCAGACAGTCAGACAGTCAGACAGTCAGACAGTCAGACAGTCAGACAGTCAGTCAGACAGTCAGACAGTCAGACAGTCAGACAGTCAGACAGTCAGACAGTCAGACAGTCAGACAGTCAGACAGTCAGACAGTCAGACAGTCAGACAGTCAGACAGACAGACAGACAGACACAGACAGACAGACAGACAGACACAGACAGACAGACAGACAGACAGACCAGACAGACAGACAGACAGACACAGACAGACAGACAGACACAGACAGACAGACAGACACAGACAGACACAGACAGACACAGACAGACACAGACAGACACAGACAGACACAGACAGACACAGACAGACACAGACAGACACAGACAGACACAGACAGACACAGACAGACACAGACAGACACAGACAGACACACAGACAGACACAGACAGACACAGACAGACACAGACAGACACAGACAGACACAGACAGACACAGACAGACACAGACAGACACAGACAGACACAGACAGACACAGACAGACACAGACAGACACAGACAGACACAGACAGACACAGACAGACACAGACAGACACAGACAGACACAGACAGACACAGACAGACACAGACAGACACAGACAGACACAGACAGACACAGACAGACACAGACAGACACAGACAGACACAGACAGACACAGACAGACACAGACAGACACAGACAGACACAGACAGACACAGACAGACACAGACAGACACAGACAGACACAGACAGACACAGACAGACACAGACAGACACAGACAGACACAGACAGACACAGACAGACAGACAGACAGACACAGACAGACACAGACAGACACAGACAGACACAGACAGACACAGACAGACACAGACAGACACAGACAGACACAGACAGACACAGACAGACACAGACAGACACAGACAGACACAGACAGACACAGACAGACACAGACAGACACAGACAGACACAGACAGACACAGACAGACACAGACAGACACAGACAGACACAGACAAGACACAGACAGACACAGACAGACACAGACAGACACAGACAGACACAGACAGACACAGACAGACACACAGACAGACAGACACAGACAGACACAGACAGACACAGACAGACACAGACAGACACAGACAGACACAGACAGACACAGACTGACACAGACAGACACAGACAGACACAGACAGACACAGACAGACACAGACAGACACAGACAGACACAGACAGACACAGACAGACACAGACAGACACAGACAGACACAGACAGACACAGACAGACACAGACAGACACAGACAGACACAGACAGACACAGACAGACACACAGACAGACACAGACAGACACAGACAGACACAGACAGACACAGACAGACACAGACAGACACAGACAGACACAGACAGACACAGACAGACACAGACAGACACAGACAGACACAGACAGACACAGACAGACACAGACAGACACAGACAGACACAGACAGACACAGACAGACACAGACAGACACAGACAGACACAGACAGACACAGACAGACACAGACAGACACAGACAGACACAGACAGACACAGACAGACACAGACAGACACAGACAGACACAGACAGACACAGACAGACACAGACAGACACAGACAGACACAGACAGACACAGACAGACACAGACAGACAGACACAGACAGACACAGACAGACACAGACAGACACAGACAGACACAGACAGACACAGGACAGACACAGGACAGACACAGACAGACACAGACAGACACAGACAGACACAGACAGACACAGACAGACACAGACAGACACAGACAGACACAGACAGACACAGACAGACACAGACAGACACAGACAGACACAGACAGACACAGACAGACACAGACAGACACAGACAGACACAGACAGACACAGACAGACACAGACAGACACAGACAGACACAGACAGACACAGACAGACACAGACAGACACAGACAGACACAGACAGACACAGACAGACACAGACAGACACAGACAGACACAGACAGACACAGACAGACACAGACAGACACAGACAGACACAGACAGACACAGCAGACACAGGCAGACACAGGCAGACACAGGCAGACACAGACAGACACAGACAGACACAGACAGACACAGACAGACACAGACAGACACAGACAGACACAGACAGACACAGACAGACACAGACAGACACAGACAGACACAGACAGACACAGACAGACACAGACAGACACAGACAGACACAGACAGACAGTCAGACAGACAGTCAGACAGACAGTCAGACAGACAGTCAGACAGACAGTCAGACAGACAGTCAGACAGACAGTCAGACAGACAGTCAGACAGACAGTCAGACAGACAGTCAGACAGACAGTCAGACAGACAGTCAGTCAGACAGTCAGACAGTCAGACAGTCAGACAGTCAGACAGTCAGACAGTCAGACAGTCAGACAGTCAGACAGTCAGACAGTCAGACAGACAGTCAGACAGTCAGACAGTCAGACAGTCAGACAGTCAGACAGTCAGACAGTCAGACAGTCAGACAGTCAGACAGTCAGACAGTCAGACCCGTCAGACCGTCAGACCGTCAGACCGTCAGACCGTCAGACCGTCAGACCGTCAGACCGTCAGACCGTCAGACCGTCAGACCGTCAGACCGTCAGACCGTCAGACCGTCAGACCGTCAGACCGTCAGACCGTCAGACCGTCAGACCGTCAGACCGTCAGACCGTCAGACCGTCAGACCGTCAGACCGTCAGACCGTCAGACCGTCAGACCGTCAGACCGTCAGACCGTCAGACCGTCAGACCGTCAGACCGTCAGACCGTCAGACCGTCAGACCGTCAGACCGTCAGACCGTCAGACCGTCAGACCGTCAGACCGTCAGACCGTCAGACCGTCAGACCGTCAGACCGTCAGACCGTCAGACCGTCAGACCGTCAGACCGTCAGACCGTCAGACCGTCAGACCGTCAGACCGTCAGACCGTCAGACCGTCAGACCGTCAGACCGTCAGACCGTCAGACCGTCAGACCGTCAGACCGTCAGACCGTCAGACCGTCAGACCGTCAGACCGTCAGACCGTCAGACCGTCAGACCGTCAGACCGTCAGACCGTCAGACCGTCAGACCGTCAGACCGTCAGACCGTCAGACCGTCAGACCGTCAGACCGTCAGACCGTCAGACCGTCAGACCGTCAGACCGTCAGACCGTCAGACCGTCAGACCGTCAGACCGTCAGACCGTCAGACCGTCAGACCGTCAGACCGTCAGACCGTCAGACCGTCAGACCGTCAGACCGTCAGACGTCAGACCGTCAGACCGTCAGACCGTCAGACCGTCAGACCGTCAGACCGTCAGACCGTCAGACCGTCAGACCGTCAGACCGTCAGACCGTCAGACCGTCAGACCGTCAGACCGTCAGACCGTCAGACCGTCAGACCGTCAGACCGTCAGACCGTCAGACCGTCAGACCGTCAGACCGTCAGACCGTCAGACCGTCAGACCGTCAGACCGTCAGACCGTCAGACCGTCAGACCGTCAGACCGTCAGACCGTCAGACCGTCAGACCGTCAGACAGTCAGACAGTCAGACAGTCAGACAGTCAGACAGTCAGACAGTCAGACAGTCAGACAGTCAGACAGTCAGACAGTCAGACAGTCAGACAGTCAGACAGTCAGACAGTCAGACAGTCAGACAGTCAGACAGTCAGACAGTCAGACAGTCAGACAGTCAGACAGTCAGACAGTCAGACAGTCAGACAGTCAGACAGTCAGACAGTCAGACAGTCAGACAGTCAGACAGTCAGACAGTCAGACAGTCAGACAGTCAGACAGTCAGACAGTCAGACAGTCAGACAGTCAGACAGTCAGACAGTCAGACAGTCAGACAGTCAGACAGTCAGACAGTCAGACAGTCAGACAGTCAGACAGTCAGACAGTCAGACAGTCAGACAGTCAGACAGTCAGACAGTCAGACAGTCAGACAGTCAGACAGTCAGACAGTCAGACAGTCAGACAGTCAGACAGTCAGACAGTCAGACAGTCAGACAGTCAGACAGTCAGACAGTCAGACAGTCAGACAGTCAGACAGTCAGACAGTCAGACAGTCAGACAGTCAGACAGTCAGACAGTCAGACAGTCAGACAGTCAGACAGTCAGACAGTCAGACAGTCAGACAGTCAGACAGTCAGACAGTCAGACAGTCAGACAGTCAGACAGTCAGACAGTCAGACAGTCAGACAGCCAGACAGCCAGACAGCCAGACAGCCAGACAGCCAGACAGCCAGACAGCCAGGCAGCCAGGCAGCCAGGCAGCCAGGCAGCCAGGCAGCCAGACAGCCAGACAGCCAGACAGCCAGACAGCCAGACAGCCAGACAGTCAGACAGTCAGACAGTCAGACAGTCAGACAGTCAGACAGTCAGACAGTCAGACAGTCAGACAGTCAGTCAGACAGACAGACAGACAGACAGACAGACAGACAGACAGACAGACAGACAGACATACAGACAGTCAGACAGTCAGACAGTCAGACAGTCAGACAGTCAGACAGTCAGACAGTCAGACAGTCAGACAGTCAGACAGTCAGACAGTCAGACAGTCAGACAGTCAGACAGTCAGACAGTCAGACAGACAGACAGTCAGACAGTCAGACAGTCAGACAGTCAGACAGTCAGACAGTCAGACAGTCAGACAGTCAGACAGTCAGACAGTCAGACAGTCAGACAGTCAGACAGTCAGACAGTCAGACAGTCAGACAGTCAGACAGTCAGACAGTCAGACAGTCAGACAGTCAGACAGTCAGACAGTCAGACAGTCAGACAGTCAGACAGTCAGACAGTCAGACAGTCAGACAGTCAGACAGTCAGACAGTCAGACAGTCAGACAGTCAGACAGTCAGACAGTCAGACAGTCAGACAGTCAGACAGTCAGACAGTCAGACAGTCAGACAGTCAGACAGTCAGACAGTCAGACAGTCAGACAGTCAGAACAGTCAGACAGTCAGACAGTCAGACAGTCAGACAGTCAGACAGTCAGACAGTCAGACAGTCAGACAGTCAGACAGTCAGACAGTCAGACAGTCAGACA
>JAXIVJ010009703.1:0-45000 GCA_036785665.1 Chirona hameri | reverse complement strand
CTACCTGCATAAAATAAGGCTAATCCCACGAGTATTTATGAACTAATCCCTTCTCTGTAAAGTATTTATCTAATCTAATTTTGAAGGAAGCAAGTGTCACTGCATCAGCGACATCCCCTGGTAGCATATTCCAATGTCCTACAACCCTTCTACTGAAAAAATGACTGTCGTAGCCAAGTCCTACTTTGTTTCATAATGAGTTTATGCTGATGACCTCTACCTGGATTTTCCCTATTGAACTCAAACATACCTTTAAATATCCAGAATGCTGACTATTACAAATTTGAAGACTTCAATTAGATCTCCTCTTAGCCTTCTATATCTAAGTGAAAACATACCCAATTTCCTTAATCTATCTTCATAAGGTAAACTACCAAGACAATTAATCATTTTGTTGCCCTTTTTTGAACTCTTTCTAACAACCAGCAATCTTTCTCATATGTTGGAGACCAGGCTTGTACACAATACTCCAAATGTGGTCTAACGTATGCACAATACAGTTTTGTTATTACCTTTTCACTCTTGTAGGAAACATTTCTGTTAATGGCCCCTAGCATTCTAAGTGCCTTTTTCCTAGCTTCTACAACCTGGTCTGACGCTGATTGTCTATTGTTTACCACGACACCTAAATCTCTTTCCTTTTCAATCTGCTCCATTTCTCTGCCCACCCATTTCATACCTATGTTTACTGCTAACCCGTCCAGCGTGCATAATCTTACATTTACTCAAATTGAATTTCATCTGCCATGCTTCAGACCACTCAACTAGCTTGTCCAGATCTGATTGAAAAACATCCTGATCATGTTTTCCTCTAATAATCCTGACAACTTTTAGATCGTCTGCAAATTTCAAGACTTTGCTGTCTATACTGTTCTCAATTGCATTCACAAATATTATAAAAAGCAATGGGCCCAGGACTGAGCCCTGTGGAACCCCCACTGAGAACCTCCTTCCATTGTGATTGGCACCCATTCAATATAACCCTTTGCTGGCGTCCTGAAAGCCACGTTTCTATCCAATCCAGAATCTTGCCCCTGATCCCATGAATTTTAAGTTGCAACCCCAGTCTTGTATGGGGGACTTTGTCAAATGCTTTACTGAAATCAAGAAAAGCTACATCTAGCTGTTTACCCTGATCAACGCTATCTGTTGCAACAATCCAAAAACTCCAGAAGATTAGTTAAACAAGAACGGCCCTTCCTAAAGCCATGCTGTGTATCTTTGATGAGTTCATTTTGCTCCAAGAATTCAACAATCTTATCTTTGATGATTGATTCAAGCACCTTGCAGACTAATGAGGTCAGACTAACTGGTCTATAGTTTTCCTCTTTACTTCTATCTCCCTTTTTATGAATAGGAACAACATTTGCTCTTTTCCAATCAAGTGGAATTTTACTATCTGCAAGTGATTTAGAAAATATTATGGCTAATGGAACCGACAACTCCCTTTCAGATTCTCTTAAAAGTCTAGCATGGATTTCATCAGGTCCTTCTGCCTTGTTAGGCCTTACTTTCTTTAGATATTCTAGAACAAGTTCACTACTTATGCCACCTAGCTCTCCTATAGTCTCCTCTGTCTCTAGCTCAGGCTGAAGTGCTGCAATACTACTCTGGTCCTCGATAGTAAAGACAGATTGAAACTGATCATTAAGCACTTCAACCATTTCACTGTCCTTGCTAACTAACACATCATCTACCTTAAATGGACCTATATTTTTGGAAACTGTACTTAACTTATAAAAACTGAAGAACTTCTTACTATCTGCATTACAATGTCTAGCTAAATCAAGTTCCTTTGCCCTTTTAGCTGCTCTGACCTTTTTCTTAACTGAATTTCTTGCATTCTGGTAGGCCTTCTGATTTATATCTAGTGAAGATCCCTTCAAAATGCCAAATGCACTTCTTTTAGCTTGTATAGCACTCCTTACTTCTGGGGTAAGCCAAACTGGATTGCCCTTGGTTCTGTTACGTTTGTGCCTGAGGGGTATATGCCGATTTTGAATTTGGCTTAATCTAGCTTTGAAAACATTCCAGGCCTCACATGCATCTAAACCTGCCAACTCAACGTTCCATTTTACCTGTGCGAGGTCATTTCTAATACCATCAAAATCAGCCCGGCTGAAGTTTGGAACCATAATAAGGTTATCTTTGGGCCTCATTTCTGATGAGATATTGAATTTAACCATATTGTGATCACTGGTTCCTAGACCTGCACAAATACTTATGTCACTAACTAGATCACTGTTGTCTGAGAATACAAGGTCTAGAATGGAGCAATGTCTGGTTGGCTCTGTTACAAACTGATGCATGAAAAGCTCCTCTTCAAAGATTTGCCTATACAACCTACACTCATTTGTTTCCTCTGCTATACTTTCGTATCCTCTTAAGTTAAAATCTCCCATAATAAGACATTGAGCCCGAAAGTTCCTACGTATTTCCTCACAAATATCTTGGTCTGTTTCAGCTTGGGAGTTCCTTGGAAGATTCCCTGGTCTGTAAAATGCACCTATCCTCAACCTTCCTCTGTTTCCTGTACCAATTTTAATGTCAAGCCAGATTGATTCTACTTCTTTTACTTTACTAGAATCATCAACTCTAGTAGTGCAGTACAAGCTATTTACATATACAAACACTCCGCCTCCCTGCCGTGATTCTCTGCAGTATGAGAACATGTTATACCCTTGTAACTCGAAATCCTGTAGCCTATCCCTATTATACCCCTCACTAACCCATGTCTCGGTTACACAAATGATATCAGGCTTTTCAAGGGCAACATAACACTCAAACTCATCAAATTTAGACCTAATACTTTGGGCATTCAGCAACACACATGTGATCTTATACTTTGAGCTGACTACTAATTCTGAGGGAATTATGATCTACTGTCCTATACTGACATGAACTTCTACCAATGCTTACTTCTTGATGCCCTAGTACTAGCGTCCCTGACCCCCCCCCCCCCCCCCCCCCCCTCCTACCTAGTTTCCCTGAATGACACTTCTGTAGGCATCTCCCAAAGCCCTTGCCCCCTCATCCGATAAGTGAAGCCCATCCTTCATATAGTACCTATGCCACTCATAGAACTGATCCCATAAGTCTACATAACTAAGCCCCATAGCTGAACATAAGTTCTGAACTGAGCTGTTCACAGACAGAGCTCTTGAGTACCACTCCTCACTGGCTCCACACCGAGGGAGGATGCCAGTCACAATGACTGGTTTCCTGGACTCCTTCAACCTCTGCAGCAGGCTCCGGTACTCCGCTACTATTCTCACACTCTGTCTAGGTCCTATGTTGTTCACCCCCACCTGTATTATAACTGTCTCCGGGCTACTCCTACCCAGTTCTGCCTCAATGACAGGGCCCATATCAACTACTTTTGCCCCCGGTTTAACTATACATTTGTCCCTCTTCCCACAGAATGTTCGCCTTAAGGGCCTTACCCTCGAGTCCCCAACCACTAAATGCTGAATCTGTACCTCGTCACTTTCAGCTGCTGACTCTAACGCACTGAACCTATTTGCTAGTGTAACCTGCTGATGTTCCCTGGGGCTGTACTGCCTGACTCTACCCTGAACTTTTGTCCATCCCTCCTGATCCCCTTCCCTCTTCCTCCTCCAGATTCTGCTACCACCCTCCATTACCCAGCACCCCTCCTCATCCTTACTGTCTGTGGCCCTAGCATTACTTTCCACAATGTTGGGTCTCCAGAAACGTGACCCTCCAACACACTTCCAAACCCCAGCCGCACTATCCACTTTTGCCTTATCCTCCTCCCTTATGCCCCTATCAGAACTACCACTGGTCCCTGATCCTGTAGGCTCCTTTTCTGACCCCCTAACCACAATCTGCGCATACGTTCCTTGGTCAGGAGCTACACCCTCTTGCGGCTCATCTCTACACCTACACTTACTTAACTGCGCCTCAAGCTCCGCTACTCTATCCTGGAGGGCCTCTAGCTCTGCTACCTTCGCCTGCATCCTAGTCATGCTCATTTGAATACACTAGTAACTTAGGTATATAACTTAGGTACTATGCACTTTTCAATACTTTACTAACTTAACTTAACTTTTTTTTGTTTGTTTTTTCTTCTTCTAAACCTTAACTAGATCTAGGTAAAGCTAGTAACACAAATCAGCTATGAGTGCACCTAATACTAGACTAAATATCTAATCCTTAAATAAACTGAATACTAAATACACCTTAATTATCCCTAATTTTCTAAAATATCTACTTATCCAACCCTGCAACTAATAACGCAAAAATAAGACTAAGACAATTTTGGCGCACACAAGCTAGAATGAAAAGTCCTTTAAAAAGCAAGTAAGAGGTAACAGCTAACTATGAATGCTTAAAAATAATACTTAAACGATCCACAAAACTAAATATCTAATCCTTATATCTAAATATAATGTGGTTGCTCAAAAAATACACAAAAACAACAGAGCTATCCAACAGCTACTTAGCTTGGCTAAAGTAGGGTTCAGAAGGGGAACGTGATTTGATTTTTATAAACTAGATCTAGGTAAAGCTAGTGACACAAATCAGCTATGAGTGCACCTAATACTAGACTAAATATCTAATCCTTAAATAAACTAAATACTAAATACACCTTAATTATCCCTAATTTTCTAAAATATCTACTTATCCAACCCTGCAACTAATAACACAAAAATAAGACTAAGACAATTTTGGCGCACACAAGCTAGAATGAAAAGTCCTTTAAAAAGCAAGTAAGAGGTAACAGCTAACTATGAATGCTTAAAAATAATACCTAAACGATCCACAAAACTAAATATCTAATCCTTATATCTAAATATAATGTGATTCCTCAAAAAAATACACAAAACAACAGAGCTATCCAACAGCTACTTAGCTTCTAAAGCGGGGTCCAGTATAGATAGATATAGCTAGATATAGCTAGATATAGCTAGATATAGCTAGATATAGCTAGATATAGCTAGATATAGCTAGATATAGATAGATATAGATAGATATAGATAGATATAGATAGATATAGATAGATATAGATAGATATAGATAGATATAGATAGATATAGATAGATATAGATAGATATAGATAGATATAGATAGATATAGATAGATATAGATAGATATAGATAGATATAGATAGATATAGATAGATATAGATAGATATAGATAGATATAGATAGATATAGATAGATATAGATAGATATAGATAGATATAGATAGATATAGATAGATATAGATAGATATAGATAGATATAGATAGATATAGATAGATATAGATAGATATAGATAGATATAGATAGATATAGATAGATATAGATAGATATAGATAGATATAGATAGATATAGATAGATATAGATAGATATAGATAGATATAGATAGATATAGATAGATATAGATATATATAGATAGATATAGATAGATATAGATAGATATAGACAGATATAGATAGATATAGATAGATATAGATAGATAGATAGATATAGATAGATAGATATAGATAGATATATATAGATAGATAGATAGATATAGATAGATAGATATAGATATAGATATAGATATAGATATAGATATAGATATAGATATAGATATAGATATAGATATAGATATAGATATAGATATAGATATAGATATAGATATAGATATAGATATAGATATAGATATAGATATAGATATAGATACAGATATAGATATAGATATAGATATAGATATAGATATAGATATAGATATAGATATAGATATAGATATAGATATAGATATAGATATAGATATAGATATAGATATAGATATAGATATAGATATAGATATAGATATAGATATAGATATAGATATAGATATAGATATAGATATAGATATAGATATAGATATAGATATAGATATAGATATAGATATAGATATAGATATAGATATAGATATAGATATAGATATAGATATAGATATAGATATAGATATAGATATAGATATAGATATAGATATAGATATAGATATAGATATAGATATAGATATAGATATAGATATAGATATAGATATAGATATAGATATAGATATAGATATAGATATAGATATAGATATAGATATAGATATAGATATAGATATAGATATAGATATAGATATAGATATAGATATAGATATAGATATAGATATAGATATAGATATAGATATAGATATAGATATATAGATATATAGATATATAGATATATATATAGATATAGATATAGATATAGATATAGATATAGATATAGATATAGATATAGATATAGATATAGATATAGATATATATATATATATATATATATATATATATATATATATATATATATATAGATATATATGACTGTCGCGGCCAACCCCCCCCCCCCCCCCCCCCCCCGCCCCGCCAGAAGGGCGCCTCCGGGCTGTCCGTCGCCGGGTGCCGCCAAGCGCCCAGCGATGGATTAAGGCGTTCACATACAGCGAAAAGACGCACTAAATTGCATGTGTGTTGCTTGTTTTAATGTCTCCCGTTCGCTCCAGCTGCGGCTTAACGAACATTGCTATCATGGCGCCCCTGGATCATGGCGCCCCTGGACGTCTGCCGGCAGCCGGATTCGTTCACCACGCAGTGAACCACTCTGTGGAGTTTATTAGGGCCAATGGTACGTGACATGATTGCTCTTGTGCTAATGTAAATCAATGTGTATTTTTATACTTTTAAATGAACGTTATTTTATATGCTTTAATGTATGAACGTCAATGTTTGTCGCAAGTGTATCAGGGGAGATATTTAGCAAACTGCAGTGGCGGCGGAAGGTATTTTGCGTTGGGGGCAAAGCAACCCAGGGGGTCCCCTAGGTCAAAGCCCCCCCCCCAAACAAAACAAACAAAACATGTGCGAAATGGTATCTCCTCGGATTTAGGCCATTATAATTTGCAGGGCCCCTAAATGGGCCTTCCGAGGGCCCATTTAGGCTTCCCGAGGGCCCGTAGGGCTCAGGCAGACTGATGGCCTTCTGTCGGCCTTAGAAGGCCCTTCAGGTTGGCTGAGGGCATCTTGGGGCCCTCGGTCATTTTTTCGGTCAATGAGACAAAATATAATCAACTTCTTGGAGGGCCCCTCTTACAAATGTATGGGAGGAGGGTGAGATCATGTGTTTGCTCCCAACTTCTTGAGTGGGGGGCCAGCTACCCCCCCCCCCCTCTTCCGCTGCCCCTGGCGAACGGAGCGTCGCACCGAAATAGCGCACCTATAAACATGTGTATGCATCTCCTCTGCCCGACAGGTGTGCACACGAATGCGGCGGAGGGGATGTGGCGGTTTTGAAATCCAAACTGAATGCGGGGGCACACGGCGACACCTCCTCCCGTCGTACATTGACGAGTTTGTGGCTGCAGCGCCACGGGCGGCGGGACGTAAGTACTTGCAAATTTGCAATGAAGCATGGTTAAAACACATTTACATATTATAATACGGCAGTCGTAAATTCTTCTAACCAGAGGTGTATGATCCTATTCAGTTGGAAGGCCCCCCCCCCTTCCAACTGAATTTGGACTTGGACGAGAAAGTGGGTCAAATTTGGGCAGAAATATGTATTTTGTGGTTTTGTATGGTACTTCGATTTTTACCCCTCCCCACAACTTTGTTTTTTGCAGAAGCTACATATGCTTCTAACCATTTAATTAAAGTTTTTGCAGAAGCTACATATGCTTCTAACCATTTAATTAAAACACGTATAACACCATCAATGTTGTTTGATATTAATGTTGATATTACATTATAACAATCAATGTTGCGTTGATATTAGCCGTTTTCACGAAGGATTATTGTGCTGAAAAGTTTCTGGAAGATTCTGAAAGTTTTGAAAAACTACACAACTTTTACATGCGATTTTTGGCTAGAAATGTCCCTCATAATTTTGTAATATGTTGGTAAGAATACAATATGTTGACAAAATTGCGGTTAAGTGGTAATAAGTATTTATAGAATCTTCCTGAAACTTTTCAGGAAGATTCAATCAATACTTATCTTGCTTATTACCCCTTAACCGCATTTTGTCAACATATTGTATTCTTACAAACGTATTACAAAATTATGAGGGACATTTCTAGCCAAAAATCGCATGTAAAAGTTTGTGTAGTTTTTCAAAACTTTCAGAATCTTTCAGGAACTTTTCCAGCGTAATAATCCTTCGTGAAAACGGCTATTACTATAATACGAATAATGTATTAAATATAACATTGTCTATTTCTGCTTCTTAAAAAGCATCCGAAATACAAACTAATTTTCTGTTGTAATGCATAACGGAACTTGTCCCGTTACAGGCGCTCCGGGAAGTACTTCGGGCAATAAGCGAGCAGTACCCGGTGTAAGAGACGTCCGCCGTCACGTCAGACCCGGTGCTCCAACAGATTTGCCCTGCTGTCCTGCTGCTCCGGTGTCCCGGCAACCCCATCTGCCCCGCGGTACCCCGATCAGTGAGCCAAGCCGGCTCTTCTGACCGGGAATAAAGGATGAAACGGACCTTCCGTATTTCGTTTATGGTACTGTTGGCTCGACTGGTAAATGAACCGAGCCGGATGGGGTGAGATTTTATTCGTAATTGATATAAAGTATTCGAAACATTTCACTTATTGTAAAGTATAGCCACCGACTTTTACCACAACGGCGCATCCCATGGCAGAGCCGGGCTGCCGCAACGCAGCGACGCACGCGCACAACAATGCAGCCCGCCAGACGCACGTGCAGACGCCGTTGGCGCCAGATCTCGGCCGAACGCCGGAAACTGTTGCTAACCGGCCTCCATGTCACACTTGGGGTCGCTGAACATTCCATCACTACGGTACCGGACGAAATAGAACGACGGGCTATTGATAACTCGGCACCATATGCTATTCGTATGCAAAGCATATATGCCACATCTACGATTTTTCCATTCCCATGGAGTTGCAGGTGCAGTATTGAACTTTGCGTCTTTACCGTACCGAACATTTGCAGAACCGTTTATTTGTAAGAGTAATAGAGATGGATGGAAGATTGGATAGCTTTGGCCTGTGTTGACACCTGGTATATTTTCGAAATATCTTCTACTTCAAGTAGAATGTGTAAATCCCTTTCCCTCGACATCTGTTAATTGTGCCGAAGGTGAATTACTGACCTTTTAGTCACCAATGCAGCGGTCGATTTAATGCAACGGATGGAGCTGTATTATTTTGACCACTTTTAACCGTTGATGCACAACTAAAATGTTTTCACGTTAAGTGGAACGTACGTGGAACGCCTTTGTTTAAAATATATTTTCCAAGTGTACTGGAGGTGCATTACTAAACTTTGAGTCAGTAACACCGCCGGGCGAATTAAGGCGCCGGACAGAGACGTATTATTTTGGACGGACAGTGTCCACCTGGTACCATTATACCTGTTCTGAAGTGCTTGGTACATCCAATATATGCCAGTCTTTCATAGTCAACATGTACATACCATATATGCCGTGTTTATGGCATTGCTATGGCCGAGGAGTTGGAGGTGCATTACTGAACTTTGCGCCTTTACCGCACCGGGGAAATTAAAGCGATACATTTGCAAAGACGTTTATTCGTAAAATTAATAGAGATTGAAGGAAAATCGGATAGCTTTGGCCTGTCTTGACACATGATGTATTTTGTGTTGTGTGTTGTGTTGTGTATCATGCCAGTACATAAATGCATCATGAAAGAGGACACAATGGTACTAATAGGAAACAAAATAGATATAAACTGCTAGGGACAGGCTAGGGACACAATCTCATAGTTTAAAGTGGTTCCTGAGAAACAGCCACCAGATACCTCCATAGTTGTGTATGACTACGGCTCGCTGCGCGAGCCCGGAGGGAGGATCAACAACAGCTGGAGACCAGCGGCGTCAGCGAGCCCTCGACCTGGGCCGTCCGTGCCGCCGTCAGCCGCCAGGAGCTGGTACGCCACAGCCGGCCTTCAGTCCACCGTGGACAAGATCCAGCGACTGCTGCTGGAGCTGGCCGACGCCACCGACGACCTCCGCACGCCGCTCCTCAAGGCAGAGGAAATCGGCCGCGGCACCACATGTCTCAAGAGTATCACCTCCACCTCTGCCACTTGATGGTATCGAGCAGTGTTGGATTTTTCATTTCATGACCTGGTCCCGGAGAGTAAAAATCCATAGGTGGAAATTAAAATATATAAAAAAACAATATTAGGTGGAAATTGTATTGTCAGGCAAGTTAAGATTTTCATTTTTGTTTTAATTATTGTATTTGGAAAGTAAAAACATCCTGATTTGTAATAGATATTAAATCCTTGTGAGGAAAATTGAATTATAATTTAACTACAATGTCAGTAAGATGAGGCGACAAGAGAGCAAATTTCCTGAACAAATATGAAGAGAGCAAAATTCTTTGGACCCAACAGTCCAGAAAATAACTCCAGAAACACCCTAGGACCCCCCCCCCCCCTTAGGGGTCCCCCGGTGCGCGACCGGGCACCGCCCCGGTCGGTTCCACTCCCTGCCCCCCTCAGGGGCCTCCCAGGGACCGACCTGGAGCTCGGCTCCCCCCCCCCCCCCCCCCGGACGGACCCGCTTGCCTCCTTATGTGGCGAGCGGACGGCATTCCCTTCAGGAATGTCAACCCGTTCTCGGTCCGACGTTGGCTGGTCGCCATCTGTGGCGACGTAGCTAGCGCCAAGCCAATTCGGCCAGGAGCCCTCCTGATCGAGACACTGACGTCCGAACAGAACGTCAGTGTCATGGCAAGGACCAACTTCATCGGAGTGAAGGTCGCCGTGGAAGCCCCGGCGCACCTCAACTCGGTGGAGGGTCTGGTGTGGTGCCCAGACATCAAACAACTCTCGGAGGAGAACATCCTCCGAGAACTCGCACACCAAGGAGTGTGCGAGGTCATCCGCCTCTCGCCAACGAAGAAGCGACCCGATCAGCCCAACCCGCTGCTAAGGCTCCGCTTCAGAGGCAAGGAGCTGCCTACCCACATCCATTGTGGGCACGTGGCTGCCCCCGTCAGGGAGTGGATCCCCCCCCCCCCCGCAGTGTCGGCAGTGCTGGCACTACGGCCACACGAAGTGGTCGTGCCGGGCGCGCACCGCCACCTGTGGCCGGTGCGCAGGCGAACATGCAACGGAAGGGTGCACGCGCGCAGCACGCTGCGCCACGTGCGACCAGGCCCACACAGCCTGGGACCGCCGCTGCAGGGCCTGGGGCCTCACTCGCGAGGCTGAGCGCGAAATCGGCGCCCACCGGACGCCCCCCCCCCCCCTCAGCTCTCAGCCCAGGCCTCACCGCCGGCGCTTGGCCGGCCCTCCCCCTCCCGGGACCTCTCCACCGGCCTCCCGCCATACCCCATCCCATCAGACAGACCCCCGACCGCCAGCCCAGTTCCCCGAATCCCCAGCCATTATTAGGTCAAACATTTTTTTTGGCAGTGTTTCCACAATATTGTAATATATGTTGGTACCTTTAATTTTAATTTAAATATTCGATAATGAATGTAACTTTTTGTTCAAGATGTACTAACATATTATTGATCTATTTCATCTCCAAAGCATAATATTAATAAATGATGTATGAATTAATCAACAATAACATTCACTGATGGGAGATGAGCTCTAAGTAGCACACGGAATCCCGGAGCAAAGCTGTAAGACTGTCTGCAATATGTTACAAACATCAAAACGGGAACTCAAGGTGCCTTATTTCTAAGAGGTTGGGACAAAACACTTCTGAATTGAGCTATGATGGGTTAACGGGGTAAATATTTGTGGGTTGACGGGACCAGTAACAATAGGTTAACAGGTCAAGCTGTCTACCGAAAACAAATGTATGTGTCAACGGGTTAACGGGTGAACAGGTTACCCATCCACTATCATTATTTCAAATTGATTACAATTTCACCAAAAAGGCTGCATTAAGCAACAGCCAGGTGCAATTACAACCGAAGTGGCCCACCCCCAGCCATAAGGACATTTAAATGTAAAACTTAGCCACTTCAGTCTATCAATGACCTGGAACTTCGATAGGATGGCACGGTCAGAGCCTGAGCCTGCACCAGAAGCATTGCTAGCATTGGACCTGGCCTAAGAAAGCCATGCAATCCAAACATTCAGCAGTATTTAACAATATCAAAGCTATGATCTCGTTATTATGTGTTTCACAAGAAATAGTCACAACATCCCCACAAACTACTTTATTTAGGATTTAGGTAGGTGACCACCTACTAACGTGCCTACTGCCTACCGCAGGATCATGGATGGCTCATGTATTTTTATATCTCAAAACAAAAGCACAACGAATGTATTTCGCGCGTTATAGTTGAGTTTTCGTAACCGCTTCCAAATCCACTACAGTTGCACTACAGGTACTGAAATATACACTACTTCATACACTACTTCGACTACTACGTCGTGTATTTGGTGGAATTAAATTAACTAAATGAAGATATAATCTATGGAAATACAAGTTATTGATAACAAACAATGTCAATTTATAATAGACAAAACAATTACCAGAAAAATTAGATATTGTCTCATTAATTTGGCCGATAAATTCCTTACTGTTCTACCCGTTGTTCTACTACCCGTTGTTCTATTACCCTGGGCGGCACAGAACTGTGGCTTCGCTGTTGCGGTTTATGTGACGTCACGGCACGTGGTATGACGTCACGGAGGAGTTCAGCCAATCAACGGCGCCCGGGAGTGGCGGGACCCCCGACTGCCCGCGAGGATACCGCGGCACAGAGGTGAAAAAAAGCTCCTACTCGACTACGTACGTCGGTGACAATGGAAGGTGCGCGGTGAGTCAGCTAACCGCTTACGGCTGGATGCATTTTCAGAGACAAAACTTCTAAAAACAAAATTGACCATAACCGTACTCATTTGGTCTTACTAGCAACTCACAGTAATTTGTCAGGCATAACCCGTGCCCCATTCCCGGCTGTCTAATCAGTACGTGTTGTAATTTAACTGCAGCTTCCACTGACCTCCGGGAATCCTGCTGGCTTTTGTAAACGGAGCCCGAGTATTGGGTTTTTCGCTGGGTCTGGTGGGTCCGTGGCAATTGTGGTGGTGCTGTATGGGTTTGCGGTAATTTTGGTGCTTGCGCTGCTTGTTTTTTTCGACTCCTTCGGTGTAATAGTGACGTCACAGGTTTAAATACACCAACTGACTGTATTTTAACAATAATTACCATTAATTGTACCACTCTTTAGCTAAGTAAACACCGTATAAATGGTATTTACATGTTATTTTAGCTAAACAATTATTTATATATGAGAACAGGGCAGCAGCTGATCGGGCTGTATTGAAACAGAAACTCGCATAATGAATGGCCAATACCTTAATACTTATAAGTGCGTTCGCTCTTTTCTAGCAAGTAGACCAATTGTGCTGACGGACAAGACCTTCGATTGAATTGATAATTAACTGTGGATCTTAAGCGGGGCTTTTTGAATTGTGTTTGGGATAAACACGTTGCAGAGTTACAGCTGTGGATTGTGTATGAGTGGTATAAGTGTGTATTGCTTAAATTCGGCTTTTTTGATAGCTTGATTGTGAAAAGCTAAAGATGGGCAAAGTGAAAAAGCAAAGAACTCACGAGGAAGAAGCAAAGCTCCCACCAAATAGACGGCATCAAGCTTGTGGCCGCTGTTCTTACGAGGGCGAGTACAAAAATGTTAAGCGACATAACAAGGCCAAGCATCCTGGATTGCCGCTTAAATTAAGAAACAAAGCATTTGGTGTTGGAGGTGCTTTTGAGCACTTGATAAGGCATGGAAGCAATGAGACTGAAGATGTATCTGCACCACTGCAGACAACACCAGGTAAGACAATTGGTGGTTGCTCTGTCCTACATTGTCATGGGGTAAAAGTATATTATGATCATGACACTGACACTGATCTCTGGTCATGTTCAAATGTCATATATTTTCTGTTATCAAAATGCAGGCAAGTATGATGCATTGCTAATATTCTGATAGCATAAGTCTGATAGTAGGAAATGTCTGCGGTTATAGCATTACCCTACATGGTTTGATTCGTTTAATATTAGTTAATTAAATACTTTTCAGTTATAACTGATCATGTGCACATTTGTTATCCTTATTGCATGCCATGTTTTGCTTAGTATCCAAATAATCAAATTATGTGTTGAGTATATGTAAGTGTGGCTTAATTCTGCTTCTTGTTTGACTGCAATGCAATTATATTGTATACTAATGTAAAGACATAAAGACATAAAAGAAAAGTGCAACAAAGAGCCTCTTGGGCCCATCCGAGGTTGCATCCCACCCCACCCACACCCACACCCACACCCACACCCACCCCCCCCCCTCCACCAGTCTCGCCCCTTCAAATCACCTTACTCTACCTGCATAAAAGAAGGCTAATCCCACGAGTATTTATGAACTAATCCCTTCTCTGTAAAGTATTTATCTAATCTAATTTTGAAGGAAGCAAGTGTCACTGCATCAGCGACATCCCCTGGTAGCATATTCCAATGTCCTACAGCCCTTCTACTGAAAAATGACTGTCGTAGCCTAGTCCTACTTTGTTTCATAATGAGTTTATGCTGATGACCTCTACCTCGATTTTCCCTATTGAACTCAAACATACCCTTTAAATATCCAGAATGCTGACTATTTACAAATTTGAAGACTTCAATTAGATCTCCTCTTAGCCTTCTATATCTAAGTGAAAACATACCCAATTTCTTTAATCTATCTTCATAAGGTAAACTACCAAGACAATTAACCATTTTTGTTGCCCTTTTTTTGAACTCTTTCTAACAACCAGCAATCTTTCTCATATGTTGGAGACCAGGCTTGTACACAATACTCCAAATGTGGTCTAACGTATGCACAATACAGTTTTGTTATTACCTTTTCACTCTTGTAGGAAACATTTCTGTTAATGGCCCCTAGCATTCTAAGTGCCTTTTTCCTAGCTTCTACAACCTGGTCTGACGCTGATAGTCTATTGTTTACCACGACACCTAAATCTCTTTCCTTTTCAATCTGCTCCATTTTCTGCCCACCCATTTCATACCTATGTTTACTGCTAACCCGTCCAGCGTGCATAATCTTACATTTACTCAAATTGAATTTCATCTGCCATGCTTCAGACCACTCAACTAGCTTGTCCAGATCTGATTGAAAAACATCCTGATCATGTTTTCCTCTAATAATCCTGACAACTTTTAGATCGTCTGCAAATTTCAAGACTTTGCTGTCTATACTGTTCTCAATTGCATTCACAAATATTATAAAAAGCAATGGGCCCAGGACTGAGCCCTGTGGAACCCCACTGAGAACCTCCTTCCATTGTGATTGGCACCCATTCAATATAACCCTTTGCTGGTGTCCTGAAAGCCACGTTTCTATCCAATCCAGAATCTTGCCCCTGATCCCATGAATTTTAAGTTGCAACCCCAGTCTTGTATGGGGGACTTTGTCAAATGCTTTACTGAAATCAAGAAAAGCTACATCCTAGCTGTTTACCCTGATCAAAGCTATATGTTGCAACATCCAAAAACTCCAGAAGATTAGTTAAACAAGAACGGCCCTTCCTAAAGCCATGCTGTGTATCCTTGATGAGTTCATTTTGCTCCAAGAATTCAACAATCTTATCTTTGATGATTGATTCAAGCACCTTGCAGACTAATGAGGTCAGACTAACCGGTCTATAGTTTTCCTCTTTACTTCTATCTCCCTTTTTATGAATAGGAACAACATTTGCTCTTTTCCAATCAAGTGGAATTTTACTATCTGCGAGTGATTTAGAAAATATTATGGCTAATGGAACCGACAACTCCCTTTCAGATTCTCTTAAAAGTCTAGCATGGATTTCATCAGGTCCTTCTGCCTTGTTAGGCCTTACTTTCTTTAGATATTCTAGAACAAGTTCACTACTTATGCCACCTAGCTCTCCTATAGTCTCCTCTGTCTCTAGCTCAGGCTGAAGTGCTGCAATACTACTCTGGTCCTCGATAGTAAAGACAGATTGAAACTGATCATTAAGCACTTCAACCATTTCACTGTCCCTGCTAACTAACACACCATCTACCTTAAATGGACCTATATTTTTGGAAACTGTACTTAACTTATAAAAACTGAAGAACTTCTTACTATCTGCATTACAATGTCTAGCTAAATCAAGTTCCTTTGCCCTTTTAGCTGCTCTGACCTTTTTCTTAACTGAATTTCTTGCATTCTGGTAGGCCTTCTGATTTATATCTAGTGAAGATCCCTTCAAAATGCCAAATGCACTTCTTTTAGCTTGTATAGCACTCCTTACTTCTGGGGTAAGCCAAACTGGATTGCCCTTGGTTCTGTTACGTTTGTGCCTGAGGGGTATATGCCGATTTTGAATTTGGCTTAATCTAGCTTTGAAAACATTCCAGGCCTCACATGCATCTAAACCTGCCAACTCAACGTTCCATTTTATCTGTGCGAGGTCATTTCTAATACCATCAAAATCAGCCCGGCTGAAGTTTGGAACCATAATAAGGTTATCTTTGGGCCTCATTTCTGATGAGATATTGAATTTAACCATATTGTGATCACTGGTTCCTAGACCTGCACAAATACTTATGTCACTAACTAGATCACTGTTGTCTGAGAATACAAGGTCTAGAATGGAGCAATGTCTGGTTGGCTCTGTTACAAACTGATGCATGAAAAGCTCCTCTTCAAAGATTTGCCTATACAACCTACACTCATTTGTTTCCTCTGCTATACTTTCGTATCCTCTTAAGTTAAAATCTCCCATAATAAGATACTGAGCCCGAAAGTTCCTACGTATTTCCTCACAAATATCTTGGTCTGTTTCAGCTTGGGAGTTCCTTGGAAGATTCCCTGGTCTGTAAAATGCACCTATCCTCAACCTTCCTCTGTTTCCTGTACCAATTTTAATGTCAAGCCAGATTGATTCTACTTCTTTTACTTTACTAGAATCATCAACTCTAGTAGTGCAGTACAAGCTATTTACATATACAAACACTCCGCCTCCCTGCCGTGATTCTCTGCAGTATGAGAACATGTTATACCCTTGTAACTTGAAATCCTGTAGCCTATCCCTATTATACCCCTCACTAACCCATGTCTCGGTTACACAAATGATATCAGGCTTTTCAAGGGCAACATAACACTCAAACTCATCAAATTTAGACCTAATACTTTGGGCATTCAGCAACACACATGTGATCTTATACTTTGAGCTGACTCTACTAATTCTGAGGGAATTATGATCTACTGTCCTATTCTGACATGAACTTCTACCAATGCTTACTTCCTGATGCCCTAGTACTAGCGTCCCTGAACCCCCCCCCCCCCCCCCCCCCCTCCTACCTAGTTTCCCTGAATGACACTTCTGTAGGCATCTCCCAAAGCCCTTGCCCCCTCATCCGATAAGTGAAGCCCATCCTTCATATAGTACCTATGCCACTCATAGAACTGATCCCATAAGTCTACATAACTAAGCCCCATAGCTGAACATAAGTTCTGAACTGAGCTGTTCACAGACAGAGCTCTCGAGTACCACTCCTCACTGGCTCCACAGCAAGGGAGGATGCCAGTCACAATGACTGGTTTCCTGGACTCCTTCAACCTCTGCAGCAGGCTCCGGTACTCCGCTACTATTATCACACTCTGCCTAGGTCCTATGTTGTTCACCCCCACCTGTATTATAACTGTTTCCGGGCTACTCCTACCAAGTTCTGCCTCAATGACTTCTGTAGGCATCTCCCAAAGCCCTTGCCCCCTCATCCGATAAGTGAAGCCCATCCTTCATATAGTACCTATGCCACTCATAGAACTGATCCCATAAGTCTACATAACTAAGCCCCATAGCTGAACATAAGTTCTGAACTGAGCTGTTCACAGACAGAGCTCTCGAGTACCACTCCTCACTGGCTCCACAGCGAGGGAGCACTTTTTCTTTCAATGTGATTTCTAACTTAAGCTTGCATTGGGCCTAGGTTATATAGTATGCTATTATCACTTGAACCATATATTGATGGGCCTTGGGCAGGAGCCTGCAGGGCCTGTGATGGTCTGTTGATATGTCACTATTATATTACACAACATACATATACAATCACAAGATACATCATCAAATTCACTTGAGTTTGATCTATTGCTAACTTTCTTCTTATCTTATTTTTTACAGAAAGTGCTGGTGATGACCATCTGAGCCAAGAGTTGGAAAACCCATCACGCTCCAACAGTGATGAATCAGCAGCAACAGAACGCACTACTGGCAATGCTTCAGGTAATTGTATGACACACATGTTTTAGCTGTGCATATGATCATTGTGTCAGTGTCAGTGTTAACGTCAGTATCAATTTTAGTGTCAGTGTCAATGTCAATGTCAATGTCAATGTCAGTGTCAGTTCTTAGTGCCAGTGTCAGTGATGCATGCACCCTACTATTGGCACATCACTACATAATTAATCAATTCACTTTTTCTTTCATTGAGGGCTTTGACTTTTAATATTATTTCAGGTACAATCATTGATAATTTGTTGATATTTAACTTGGTATTGCTTTGCTAGCTTAAAATTGATGAAATTGGTGAAATGACAATGAGTTTGACAGTACTGCATATATGTTAATCTGCATATATTCTGAAGTTTGATTTGTTTGCCTCATTACAGAACCTTCAACTGTACAAGCTGGAGGCAGTGTGGAGGAGCGAGTGGCTATGCTAGAAAATACAATACACAAGTTGTTTCACCTGCTAGGAGTCACCACTGAAGGTCAGTACCTAAATACTACAACATTACAAATTTACATATGCTAATACAAATTAACTGTAAAATACTACCAGTTACCATTAGTTTCAGTTGCAGACTAAGTCCCAGACTGATGACAAGACTTGCTAAATTTGTATTTGCTTTGGAAGCTGTCAAGGTAGTTGTTCTTGCTTTGAGTAACACTGAAGTTTTAACTATGTGAGGACTACATAACTTAGTAGCTGTGTTGTGATTCCTCTATCCCCAATTTATTACAATAATTGTTTTATATTTTACTGCTAATGTGTGTAGAATCTTGCTGGACCTGGGTTGCTGGACACACACACACACGCACGCACGCACGCACGCACGCACGCACGCACGCACGCGCACACGCACACGCACACGCACACGCACACGCACACGCACACGCACACGCACACGCACACGCACACGCACACGCACACGCACACGCACACGCACACGCACACGCACACGCACACGCACACGCACACGCACACACACACACACACACACACACACACACACACACACACACACACACACACACACACACACACACACACACACACACACACACACACACACACACACACACACTTTAGTCTTATAGGTATCTTTCCCCCTCAAAACCGACTCTCTCAGCAACTAACGTCCATTCTCTTTGGCAGGATCATCTGATTCTTCGTTGAATCTGGCTGGACGTCTGTCGTCCCTGGAGAAACTGGCACGTGAGCTGATCTCCCTGTTGAAAAATCCCACTGCATCAGGCAGTAGTGACAGCGTAAATGTACACCCCACATCGAGTAATGCGGCATTTAGAGCGGCTCGCGGTGTGCCGGATCTGCTGACTGCCTCGGGGGGCGTCCTGGCAGCTGCCACCACCAGGCAAAGCCTCTT
Organism: Chirona hameri; assembly: GCA_036785665.1. Lineage (NCBI taxonomy): Eukaryota > Metazoa > Arthropoda > Thecostraca > Balanomorpha > Balanidae > Chirona > Chirona hameri. Next base: position 25,362 of record JAXIVJ010009703.1, on the reverse strand, counting down.
TTGCACCGCATGTGCCAAAGACCCGGCATCCGTTCAGGGCGACGCCCAAAACGCCACTGGCGTGTTTGCCTGCAATATGGAGATGAAGAAGATGTTCAGCTATGCTGAACAACTTCCGGCAGCATTCCGGTCACTGAAGGACACCATTAAACGGCACTTAAGCTCGGATCGGCATCTGAGAGCTGAGGAAACGGCCAAACGTCAAAATGACCATCAGCTTTTGAAGAAGCAGGAGAGTGGCTGCGTTGCCCAGCGCGTCTTGAGGACGGCGTATTATGTTACCAGTAAGTCCCTACCGCACACCATGTTTGAGGAGCTCATAGTGCTCCAGCATAAGAACGGTATCAACATGGGTGACTTAAACCACTCAAAAATGTTCATGACCAAAGCGCGGGAAGCGCTCTCGCTGGAAGTGCGTGAAAAGTTGAAGCAGCACATCGCTGACCAGCCGTGTGTCGCCGTTATGGCCGATAAAGTGACGGTGAACGGCAAAACCATGGATATTACAGCCGTGACAACGGTTGTGCCGGATGCTCCGGCTGGTAAAATGCTGCAGAGTTTTGTAATCGGGGCACCGGTGGTAGCGAACTGCAGCGGGACGGAACACGCCAAGCAGCTGCAGGCAACCATGAGTGAGCTGGGCATCGTCCACACTGATCAGCTGGCAGCGATCGCCGCGGACGGACAGGTCCACCATAACGGTGTACCAAAGAAGCTGTTGGCGGAGATGAGCAGTGCAGACTCCCTGCCAGCTTCATCAGCATGTGTGCCGTGTGTGTGGGACCAGTCTCACCTTGTGAACCTCGCTGACGCAGACGCCCGCAACAGTGACAAGTGCAAGTGGGTAAGAGATACAATTGAGGTCATAACTAGAATCACAAAACGGTTCAAGTATGGAACAGCCAACGTGGCTCTGTTTGAAGCCGGCCGACAGATCGGCAAGAAGGTGCTCCATCCCAAGCTGTGGTCGGAGACACGTTTCGCTCCGCACGCTTCAGCAGTTCTGCACACATTTGCAAATAACGTGCCTCCCATGATGCACGCCCTGCGAGAGCGGGTTGCTTCCGAGAAAAGAGCGAACGTCTTGCGAGAGCTGAAGGAGGACCTGCAAGTCTTGCGAGGTGGGTACTTAATAAGGCTACCTTATTTGCACACAAACACACATACGCACGCACGCACCCACGTACTCCCGTACGCGCACACGCACACATACCATTTCAATATGTACTTGTCCATACTGATTTGTCTTACATGGTTTGATAGCTAGACGTGTCTCATTTATATAACATTATATCAACTCTGGTCGTCTGTAAGCTTTGCTCTGTTTTGATTCATGTTGGATGTATGACGATAACGAATAATGCATGCGTTGCATTAAGCGTGGGGAAGAATTCGTTCGCAGTTGTGGGTAAGGACTGTGTTTGATAAATAATACTGTGGCATTAGTGCATTCTAAAGCGCTTCGTAATCAAATGACATATCCACAGATGCTCGCTTTGTCGCGAGAGTAGCCTCACTGCACGACATCTATCTGGTGTTGGCTGATGGAAGCCGGGCGCTGCAAAACGTGCAGAATCTGCCGTGGGAGGGAATGGCCGAATTCGGCCGTGCGATCATCCGTCTGCGTCAAATGGCTGACGTCCTTCAAGAAGCGGCCGTCGACGAAGTGCGACCCCAGGCGGACATGAACGACACCTGGCCTACGCTGTCTTTCCATGGACAGGACAAAGCAGTGGTAAGCACATGTCTATCAGCTGCTGTATTTTTATGTTTACCAACAGTCCTGCATTTGACATTGGTCCAGTTTTGAGAAGCTGTTCGTGTTTCACCTGAAAATATTGTTCGTTTTTAACCTTTTCATTTTTTCGGAAATCATGGAAGCCAAGAAAGTTAATATTTGGGTGTTGCGTATTGCTGTATTGCCAAAATCATCATACTTAGTTTTGACAGTTTTGTTAACAAGTGATAATGTGTGATTTGATGTCAGTTTGCAGCTGCACCTGAACTAAAGTATTCGCATGGCTGTAAACTAAACTGAACTTCAGTATTCGCATATCGGTATAATCATGTTTTTCTGTATTGCGATGACACGTAAAATATTACATCAATGTTTGTCGTTAAATTGTGCTTAGTGACCATATAACATGCAGTTATGACGTATGCTGTATGTCAACCTACATCGTTGGATTATATAGAAATATGCACGTTTACTCATTATTTCTTCTTCAGCTGTTTTTGTAGCTTATTAGTCCTGGGCATCGTATGGGCACGGAGTAGAAGCGGGTGGTAAGTTACATACTCATTCTTTGTTTTACATTCTTTCAGGCAGCGGACGCCATCGAGTTCTGCCAGATTATGGCGCGACATCTGCGTCACAGGCGGAATGGTTTGAACTCTGCCGGCTCAAAGATGGGCACCGACAACCAGTCGCTGATGGGTGCCATGCTCGACGTCAAGGAGGTGGCTAACCTCGAGCGCCACCGATCCAGCGCGTCGAGCCCATCCCATACGGCCGACGCTATCCAAAAAGCAGTCGACCGTCTTGTGGCTCGCCGCATCATTCCGGCGTCATGTCGAACGTCAACACAAGAAGTAAAGGCCGCCATCGCCGTGCTTCATCGCTGCGACCAGAATATGAGCAACCAGGCACTCCTCAAGGTACTGTGGAAGAGCCAGACCAGTGTTCCCGAGGTACGTAGGTACATAGACCTGGTGTGCCGCCTTTGGATGATCCATCCAACTGAGAGCGTGGTGGAGAGCATGGCGAGTGCAGTGCAAGAGGTGTTCGGTGTGCACCGCCAGATGGACCACACCAATGCGGCAAAGGAGCTGCAGGTTCGGTGGAACGGACCGGATCCGTTCCATGCAGATGCCCTCATATGCGCTGTACAACGAAAGTCCGGTTTCAATTTTGTCCGGCAATCGTCCAACGTGCGACAGGCCCTCGAGGGTACGGTGATAACGAGGCACAAAAATGTATCGTCGCCGAAGTGTGCCATCTTCACTTACCAATAAAGACCAGTCCTCGCCTCTCTAGCTCTTTACGTGACGAAATTTTGCCTATTGTGTAATTACATGACTAGTTGTGTAATTACATGACTAGTCTATTTGTCTACTGGACTGAAATCATTTGTCTGTTTTCGTAATTCTTACCAAAATGCGTTGCCAGACACCTTACTAGAGACACCTGCTGTACATAACATTGTTGCTAGTCAGTGGCGTTGAAACATATTTTGAAGTTCGGGTTTACAAATTAGTTTCAAAGTAGTTTTTAATTATGTCGAATGCGTTGGTCGGCTTTTTTGTAAGAAGTAAGAAATAACCATTTACTTATGTTTTAGGATGTTTCCGAATAACTTACATGTGGCCTATGGCATATTATTTTGTGTTGGCACCGACATAGGCTTGTTTATTGTTATCGATGATTTTAAAGAGCCTTCTTTTGACCGTCATGACTAACAAAATTGTATTAATGCAATGGTGAAAAATGGAAAAAAATGAGTCAGCCTGACCCTCCGTCGGTGACAGGCTGACACTTTTTTTCACCTCTGCCGCGGCAGTCGGATCCCAGCAAGGCCATAGAGACTAGGTAGACCCGTCCGGGTTAGGCAGCGAAATGCGTGATGTCACGGGCACGTGACGTCACACGCTCCCTATTCAAATAGTGTTAAATCAGCCTACTTTCGCGTCCTATTATTTGCATACCTGAGGTGCCAGAGGGATCAATTGAGCACTAAATGATAGATTGAAATGTCCTCTACAGCTCGCTTTTGGGACATTTTCTCCTAAGTGGTGGGCGTGACGTCACGGTCACGTGAGCATACGTCACAGATGTCGCTGGCCAATGGCGGCGCGGGGGTTCCCGCGCTCAGCCCCGGCGGGACCGGGGATCAACGGCATTCGGCTCCGAGCTCTGGCTTGAGCGGTCCTGCCGTCCCCGGTCCCCCGGACCGACCGGCCCAGCCCTAGTGGTCCGCAGTTCGGGGACGCCTCGGCCTACCCCGCTGCGCCACTTCCAGTGGGCATATCTTCCCTGGCATGCCGCCAAAGAGGACCCCAACACGCCAAGCTCCTTCAGCCGACCATCCACCGACGCCCAGCACCTCGAGACGTCAGCTCACTTTTGAGCCAACAGCTGAGTCGCCCGACGCGGTTTTGGTAGAGCAGATCGCTGAGCGTGTGGCTGCCCTGCTGGAAGCACGCTTCCAGCCGCCACCACCGCAACCAACTCAACTTTCTACTGATACACCGGCTCCCAGGGACCTGCCGTCAGCACCACCAGCGGAGCAACCGGACGCTCCCATGGCTCTATTTCTTCAGCCAACCTGGACGACCTACCTCACGGAACAGAGGTTAGTCAACTCCAATTACTCAAGGCGAGACCAAGAAGAACTCCGGACCTTGCTACTGGCGTGTGAGCGACCCCCGATCTCGGAACCGGATCGGCGTTTCTTACACGACCGGCTGCAACTGTATGTTGTAGTGGCCCATCGCGGGTGGCAGGCGGCACTCTCCGCTCTCCCCGGATGGGCGCTCGAGCAGCTCGGTATCGACCTGCCCGCTCCACCACCGACTGTTACGGTCTGGATACCCGCAGCCCCATGCTGTCGCAGGACCTGCGAAGTACCACGGCCCTCGCGGCAAGGGTAAGAAGAAGAAGACCGCCGTGCAGCCTCAGGATCAATAGTGTCCTGACGGGGTGGTCGCTCAGATTGCTGATTGGGACCAACGGACCTCCCGGAACCCCAACTGAGCGACCGGGGCCTCCCCCGCTTGAGGCCCCACATCTCCGTCCCTTCCTGCCCGACGTGGCAGTGAACCGTCTCCCGGCGCCTGCGACGGCCGCCGGTGAGGGGACGTTGCAACCGACTACTGTGGACCTCCCTCTACTGGAGCTGGCGGACTTGGACTTCCTGTCTCGGACAGACAGCTCTCCGGCTTCATCGGCCCCACTGGAGGTGGAGAACCCTTCTAACTTACCGGCTGATTCTTTAATCAACGGCGCCATCGGTGAGTTTAGTCGGTGGCTAGCAGGCATGCCTCTGCCAACCGCATCGGTGGCTAGCAGGCATGCCTCTGCCAACCGCATCGGAGTCGACGGATTCGGACACGGGTCCTCTGTCGCTACCCTCCCCTATCTCGTCCCGGGCTTCTAGGAGTTCCCCCTCCAGCCCTCCTTCAGAGAGCACTCTCGGGACACCGTCTCCCCCGGCCTCTCTCACGGGGCCGAGTTCTGATAATGGCAGATATCAGTACTCAATCGTGAACGAAGATCCGCCGCCTCTCTTCGTTAACGACGAGATGACCCTTCCGGTTGTCAGCACCGCTCTTCCGGCGCTCCCGGTTCAGGTCATCCCCGGGCCTTCCCCCTCCCGAGGCTTGGGGGGGCTGGGCCCGGACTGGCTAGGCATTCTAAATAACCTTACACAATCACAACTTGACACAATGAATCGCTTTGCAACCGATCTGGTCACCCAGCCAGGTGAAGACGCTCCAGTAGACGTCTCCATTCCGCCCCCGCTAGCCTCCGGTCCCGACGAACCCGGTGACCCTGAAGACGAGCAGGGCTCGGACGATGAGGAGCCCGAAGACTCGAACCTAGCTTTCCTGTCCCAGCGCTCCGCGGGCGACATCACTCGGGATCACCACCCCGCGTTCCTGTCCCCTCCCGAGCTCACGGCTCCGATCCAGGATGACCACAGGGCTTCGTCCATTATCACAAACGGAGCTAAGACCTTTGTCCCGCGAGAAGCGCGCCAACATTACGCGCCCACCGCGTCCTCCCGGATAATAAACGAGACCATTACCAACCTGACAGCAGTTGGTATTTTGGAAAAGGGCCCATTTACATCCTGCTACCGTATCTTTGTCATTCCAAAGGCCAACAACCGGGTTCGGGTGTTATACGACTTAAGTCCATTGACCCCATTCCTGTCAAAACCCCACTGTAGGCTGCCACGGGCTCTGGATGTGCTCGCAGACTCCGACGCACGATACGCATTAAAAATCGATCTAACTGACGGTTTCTTTCACATTCCAACACACACCTCCCTTCGCCCCTTCCTGGGCGTGCGTCACCAGTGCATCTCATACCGCTGGGCGGTACACCCATGGGCTTAGCATCAGCCCCCGGCATTATGCAAACAGTGATGTCGGCAGTAGCTAAGGCGGTTTCCGCCCACTGTCCAGGCGTACAAGTTAAGGTGTATCTCGACGACTTTCTGATCACGGCCCCCACCCCGGAACTTCTACCAGTTCCAAAACTCCTGGAATCCTGGGGCCTAAGGATCAATAAAGCAAAGTCCCTGCTCACTCCTCAGACCTTGCTGACCTGACGCCCATGACTGACCTGCTAGACCTGACGATTGATTTACGGGAACGACAGTTCAGCATCTCGCGGGCGTTGAAAACACAGGTCTTGGACGCTATGACCTCCGCCCCACTTCACTCCCTGCTGGCCGCGCAACAGCTGGCAGGCTTCGTGAACTTCATTCGCCCCGTGGCCCGCCTACCCCTCCAGGTAGTGATAGCCATCCTCAGGCGTGACCCCGAGCTCGCAGACGTCGTTCGTAACGGTTTGCTGAGCCACCCATGGGTTTTCACTGCGGCGGATTACCACGCGTGGTTCAGGGTCCACCCGAGGTGGATAGCCTCCGACGCCACCCCACCTGTTTGGGGGTCGCAGATCCCTCCGGCATGGTGTCACTGCCGTTACCGGGTCACATCCCCATTTACCTCGCGGAACTTGCCGCAGGACTGGTAGCGACTTGCGTCGCACCCCGAAACTGTACAATCTACGTGGATAACGTTGCAACACTGATAAACCTGCATAAGGGCCGCTGCCCGCCTGCCTGGCTACCTGTTGTGTGTATTATTTAGCCGGCGCTAATGTAGCTATCGTTATGTACCAAGCGCGGTGAACCCAGCGGACCTACCGTCGCGTATTCACGCCTGAGCTGTGCTCCCCAGCTACGTCTGGGTTGAAGGCATACGAGCAAAGAAATATGTTGAAAAATGTACATGCCTCCTTCTTTTGGGCCGGTCGGCTTAATTCTACCTCCGGCCATGTGGTGGGCGTGACGTCACGGTCACGTGACCATACGTCACTGATGTCGCTGGCCAATGGCGGCGCGGGGGTTCCCGCGCTCAGCCCCGGCGGGACCGGGGATCAACGGCATTCGGCTCCGAGCTCTGGCTTGAGCGGTCCTGCCGTCCCCGGTCCCCCGGACCGACCGGCCCAGCCCAAAAGAGGGATATTGGGAATAAATAAATGAGCCGCTAGACGATGTCAAAGCGAGGCTCATGCCCATATAAGGCAATGTTTGGATTTTGACCACGGGGAACTGTCGCTGGATGCTGTTTTTGGTTGAAGTGCGAATTTTGTATTATTTCACCTGGTTGTTGGAGTAAGGTGACTTGAGGATACTTTGTAGTAGTATCTATCAGGTGAAAGTATTTTTACATCTGGATTACACTTGTTTCACCTACAATTATGTTGAAGATCGTTGAGTGACGAATACGCCACCGTAAATAAACACGGTGGCCGCGCCGGTCGAAGGCGTAATTCTTCTGGTAGACCGAGAAGTGCCACGAAACGGTCTACGAAAGGAAATACGCTTCTCCCGATTCGGCCACCCCATTGGTGGAAATCGAGCCGGAAAGTGACGCCATGGGACAGGGTGGACACGTTACGGAGATAGCCATGACACCCCGTGGGATCCCAGCAGCTCTCGGGGGCGCTGCGCTGTGCTGCTCCTCCTGTGCCGGGCGTCGTGAGAGTGGACGTGAGGGGACACATTTGTCTACCCCTCCGGACGCCGCCCTCTCCATCTGTCCCCTATGGGCAAAACAGGCAGAACACCGCGCAAGCAACCCCCGCCAAGACCTGCTATACCAGTAGCAAGGCAACTTCTGGAAGATCTTCCGCCATCTCCGGACGTCGCTCCGGGCGCCTCGGCTATCACCGAGCCGCGCCACAGCGACCCGGTCAATATCAACCCGGAACAGATTGCGGACATAGTCCGCCAAGTTGCCGAGCTCCTGCAACCGCTGCAGACGCCGCCAAGATCGGGACCTGAGCCGGTCCCGGCTCCCGACGCGGAATCACGGCCCGACTCTGCAGCGCTATCAAACCAGCGACCAGCGCTATCAAACATCTATCTCGGATTTTTGAGGGTTTTTTTTATTCATTTTTTTTTTTAAATCTAAATACATTTTTTTTTGTTTTTACAAAAAATTTAAGAAAAAATCAGAATTATCCAAAAACCGGAATATATGTGATCGAAACGTATGCGGTGAATATGTGTACCAAATTTAAAGTCGATATCTTGATCAATGACCGAGTTATGACCTTTAAATGACAAAAATCGACCACTTCTCACAGCATTACTATGTATAAAAAACGCATTTCCATTTTTGCTTTTTACTTCTATTTATATTGAACAAACAATGTTTTAAGGTCATTTTTCGCGTTCTAGACGAAAAACAAACTCATACACATGTGTTACAACGCCTAATGACCGTAATCTGCAGTTTGACCACGTGACCTCGGATGACCTTGACCTGACAAGGTCATAACAGCTTATAAAGGTACTTAGAAGTGTCAGACACACGAATCATACCGATTTATCGACAGCTTATGCGTTTAATATCGCAATTTTACGCGACAATTCCATCCATAAGACCTTTTGACACGGTCAAATATTTTGTACTTGACCTGACCTGTGACGTCATCGGTGACCCTGAGGTCAACAATATTATGTTTCCCTCGATAAATTTTACAGGGCTATCGAATGCCGTTTGAATTTTTACATTCGGTCCAGTAGTTCCGGAGATCAGAGGGGGGGGGGGGCAAAAAATAGCCCCCCCCCCAGAAAGTCGCGTTATGAAATATACCCCAGGAACTCGCGGGTTAAACTCTATCGTGTTGTGGCCCACTAAAGGTGGGCGGCGGCGCTGCGGGCCCTCCCGGATTGGGAGTTGGCGCAGTTGGGCGTAACGTTGCCCCCGCCTCCGCCGGTCTTCAACTTGCCGCCGGGCAACTACCAGCCCTACGCAGCCTACCAGAGCCATGACGGGCCGGTGGGCCGACCTCGTCGGAGGGGCGGGAAGAATAAGAAGACGGCCAACCAGGGCACAAAGGATTAACCTGGTTCAAGCTGGGTGGCGGCTACTCCCGAGAGCGCCGGGAGGAGGAGGCTACGGCCAATCTGGCCCTTCCTCCCAGGCACCTGTTTCCGGCGCCGCTACAAAGTCTGCGGGGACGGCCCCCGGTCCGACGTGACCTGGCTGGGCCCCCTGCAGCACCTGCCCTGCATGCGGATCGACTGCCCCTGCTGGACCCAGCTGACGGACCAAATACTGGCCGGCCTTCAGCCCTGGGACCACGGCGACGAAGTCTTCGAGCCGGACGACGCTTCCATGGTGAGTACAGTATCCTCATCGGGTGCCCCGTCGTTCGGAAATCATGTGGGCAGTGTGGGGACGGGCCCGTCACAGGCACAGGCTGATGGCGAGAACCTGGGCCAGGGCGAGTACCCGCCCAGGACATCCAAGTGGCGTCCGCGGATCGACGCCATCCGGAACTGCCCTCGCTCAGCAGGTGCCCGGGTGGACGTGCTCGGCAGAGCAGTTCAGTGCACGTGCAGCTATCATCCGGTAAGACAGTGGGTAGTTTATGCTCGGTTATGCTACACCGGCAACTACTAATCAGATTAATCCCTAGCGAGTTGTTTTCTGGATACTAATCTAGCGTTCCGCGTTACCTGTGTTTCGACTATTACAACGTTAATATTACCAATTTTGTTCCAGAACGTCCAGGTCGGCAGCGCCGGACCCACCGCCACCAGACCCGCCGTGACCGGGCCCGCCGTGACCGGACCCGCCGTGACCGGGCCCGCCGTGACCGGGCCCGCCGTGACCGGGCCCGCCGCCGCCGGACCCGCCGCGACCGGGCGCGCCGTGACCTCCCCAGTCAGAATCTCTTAAAATACACCCTGCCAAGAGCTCTGACCTATTTGGACCGTTTCAGGAGTCAGGCGGCCAGGCCGGGCCATTCGACGACAGGGCGGGCCGCGCACGGGACTACCTCCCGAAGAGCTGGCGCCACGGCGTGCAGCCACAGGACCAGGACTGGCTGGGGGCAGCGCTGTACGGGGCAAACGGAAACTTACGCGAAGGCCTGGCCCTCGTGTCCTCAGCGTCCTTCGCTCCAAAGGCATTTACCACAGAGTCCGCCAGGTGGTAGATGTCAAGGACTGCTACTACATGGCGGTGGAGGCCCACTACTGCCCGGCGTCCGGCTGCGGGGGCACCTACCCCAGCAGCGACCGCCGATTGCTGAGCCAGTTGACGGACGGCCTACGTGGCCGGTTCCCGGTGCTTACCTCGCATAAGAACGCGCTGGACCGGGCCGTACCGACCCTGCTGCGAGGCCGAACCCTCGGCAACAGCCCCACGGCGCTGCGGCAGGCGGTGACGGAGCTACACTCCCAGGAGTATGCTTTCCGTCTGCAGTCCTACCTCGCCGACTGCAAGCGCCACCACCGGTGAGTGTGCCACTGATAGTGATTAGTGATTGTGTGACAGGCCGGCATCGCATTGTGAACATTGCGCCATGCACCACTGGGTCTGATGTGTGTCTGTAATGTGTGATGTGATGCGTGTGAATGTGTGTAACTGATGTGTGTAACTGATGTGTGTAACTGATGTGTGTAACTGATGTCACTCCACAGAGACGGGCACCGGATGATGCAGCAGGCTGGAGACGCCCGCTACGAACAGCCGCCAGCGTTCTGCGCGCCGCCCGGTGCCCCTTGGTTTCTGGGGCCGCCACCACATCCACCTACGGAAATATCCTAAAGATAGATTCCACCAAAAAGGTAACAATGATTTGGGACATGCACGTACTTACGGAATTAGAGACGTGTTGCAGCCAAGGCCGTGCAGTGAAACTCACTAACAGCAGTGCATTTCTATACGGGATACAGGGAACGGGATACAGAGAACAATACGGGATTGCGCATCGTGCAATGCAGGCCATCTAGTAATATATAAATATGTAAATATATTTAAATATTATAAATTGTCATTATCACTGAAATACACATCGCCACCTTTCCCGGCAGGTGACCAAGAAGCTGGCGGGGCTGGCGACCCAGACAGCGGCCTGGGCGACCTCCGTAGGAAATGAGCTCGGCCAAGTACTGAACACCGTGCTGACCACCTCGAGAGTCGCACGACGCGCTGGAGCCGATGGCGGCCGGCCTGGTGGCGCGGTTCCACAGCGCAGGGAAATCGCCACCCGCCGTCCTCTACACGGAACGCGCGACTGCTGCTACGCGAGGGACGGCAAGTCTCGGCTCCAGCAGCTGTTTGGAGTCTGGCCGCAGCTGATCGTTCGAAGGGACACGTGGCATTTCCTGCGTCGTTTCGCCCTCGGCCTGACGACCTCGTCCCACCCGCTCTACGGAGTTTTCATGGGCCGCCTCTCAGCATGCATCTTTGAGTGGGAGAAGGGGGACGTAGAGCTGCTTGAGCGCGCCAAGCGGGCCGAGCTCGTGGTCAAGGGCCACGAGACGACAGAATACGCCGTCCGCGCCGCCGTCACGCGCCAGGAGCTGGCGATCCACTGCCGCCGTCGCACCGCCGGAGTCCAGACGACCGTGGACAACATCGAGCGGCTACTGCTGGAGATGGTCGACTGCACGGACAGCATCGGCACGCTGCTCCTCAAGCCGGATGAGATGCAGGACATCTGGGAGGAGCAGCGGCGACACGTGCCCTGCTTACAGGACCCCGAGGGCGTCCAGCTGTACGTCCGCACGGGGACGACCACCAAGGGCGGGGTCAGCCTCCTTGTCGAGTACCTGCTCAGGCAGTCGGAGGAGGAGGATGAGAGCATCCTGATCGAGGGCTCAGACGCCTTTGAGCGGCTGCTGCAGGCGTCTGAGGAGGCCGGCGAGGAGGACGGACCGGCGCCGATCCGGCGGAGGAGGCGACTGAGGCGGAGCTGGCCACTATCCCGCCGCTGGACTCCGACCGGTCTCCTGAAGACGAGGCCGACTCAGACTAAGTCACCTCGCATCATATTGCATCACACCAGACAACGTCACAAGTGGCGCCAGTGCAGCTCGATGATGGTGTATTATATATATATATATATATATATATATATATATATATATATATATATATATATATATATATATATATATATATATATATATATATATATATATATATATATATATATATATATATATATATATATATATATATATATATATCTATATCTATATATATATATATATATATATATATATATATATATATATATATATATATATATATATATATATATATATTTGACCGGTGCGGTCACGCATTGTGCCGACAGGAGAGCGGTCCGTCCCTGGACCGGCGCGGCCTGCCCGGCTGGGACAAAGTAGACCAGCTGGCCGCCGTCCTGGTCGAGACCGTCAGCACCGGGCAGCTCTCTCCCGCACACACAGGCGGACCGAATCAAGTCGCTCTGGGCCGAGCTGGCTGAAGCGGACCGGCGACCGATCAAGTTCGGCGGGCTGCCGCGGCGCACCACCGTCCGCAGCCGCTTCCACAGGAAGTACCGCACCGGAGACATCGTCGGTGACACGGCGCCAGGCACGGACTCGGGGAGGGGAGGGGGGGGGGGCGGACGTGTTCTGACGGCGGTCTCCGACGGCAGGCAGACAACGGATGACCGAAGTAAGGCCGCCAGGCACGGACTCGGGGAGGGGGGGCGGACGTGTTCTGACGGCGGTCTCCGACGGCAGGCAGACAACGGATGACCGAAGTAAGGCGAATGCTGAAGACGATGCCTGACGGATGGCTGGACGAAACGCTTCTGCTTGATTGCCGGTACATTAAAATTTGTAAACAATCCAGTGAACAACGTTGCGTTGTGTGCATTGTGTACTGTATTTTATCGCGTATAAACAGATATTTTATCAGATATATTTCAGTGGGCACTCGATTCGCATGTTTCCGACAATTGTTGTGCCGTTAATTGCATTGTCATTGTGTTTTAAATTCGCTGTGTACGATTTCTTAAGAATGGCGAGCGCACAAGTGCAACAATTATATCGATACAATTTTCGCTAACCCGGTACAAGATGCGAAGTTCATGTAACTATAATTCGATGTGTGTGCCGCTAGGCACGTAGCCAAGCCCCCCCCCCCCCCCTAGAAGTAGCCAAGGGGGGGGGGGGCCCCCTGGAAGCCAGGGGGTCCTGGGTGGGTGGGGCAGAGGGAGGGGCCCCTGGAAAGTTCAAAGGGCCCCTGTGCAGATTGGACCAGACCTAAAGAGCCACTGGGCGGGTAAGGACCCCCTGTCGGTCGCCCGCGCTGGCCATCGTGAGCCCTCTCAGGCCGGACCGGGGGCTCCGGGAGGGCGCCGGCGGCGGTGTGGGTTTGTTTCATGTGCTGCCCGTCCCGGCCGGACACGTGCGTGGGGCGTGGGGTGGGGTCACAAGGGGTGCGTTGTTATGGGCAGCTATTGGGTGGGACTACCACGTATCCCGTTGCCGCTCTCACTTCATCCCTCGCCTTCGCACAGTACGCCGTGCTGTGCTGCGTGCTGTGTGCTGTGCGTCCTGTACTGTTGTCCCGTTCGCCAAAGCATCTGAAGCGGGTGTTTTGGGGCAGCCGCATCGCTTATCTCCGCTGGTTGATTGCTTGACCTCGTTTTGCATCTGGACATTGATTCTGGATATTTTTTCCTTCCGGATCGCGTTCGGCATCCAGTTTTTTTAAAAATAATTTCAACCGGATACAAAGGGCCACTCTGTGAATGCCGGGCTGCTAATGAAAATGATATTGTTCTCATGATTAATGGACGTTAACTTTACGCTCGGTTCACGGTAAAGACGCAGCTTACGGCACATCAGAAGAAAAACCGGTGTTGACTGTTATCCAATAGTTCATATCCCAAAGAAAACGTTATCCAGATACCAAATGCAGCCTTCTTCGGCAATTTAGCGTCCATGCGTCCGCCTCAGATTCACGACTCCGTTTTCAGACAAGTCTGCAATCTGCCTCGACATGCCCAAGACGGGCAAAACGGACGTCCAGTGGCGGGACCGGCTCCGACGCATGGTGGCTGGCCAGCCGCTGGGCCAGGGCGAGTACCCGCCCAGGGCCTCCAGATGGCGGGACAGAATTGGCGCCATCCGGGACTGCCCCCGTACGGCAGGTGCCCGGGTGGACGTACTCCGGCGACCAGTTTGCTGCTCGTGCGGATTCCACCCGGTAATAAGACGGTGTACATTTTTTGTTCGGTTACGGTACACCGTCAGCTGCTGATTAAACCCTTATGAGATGTTCCAATGATGAAGCGTGCCTACCATTGATTGTAAAACCACTAATCGAAGTGATCACTTTGGACACTGCGGTTGGCTATTACAACGTTAATATTCCCAATTTTGTTCCGTCCAGGCCGAACGCACCGAGGGTGGCTCCGCCGTCACCAGCTCGACCGCGGCTGGCTCCGTCGCCGCCGCTAGCTCTGCCGTCGCCGCCACCGCCACCACCACCGCCGCCGCCACCACCACCGCCGCCGGCCACGCCACCACTGCCGCCGGTCACGCCGCCACCGCCGCGGGCCACGCCGCCACCACCGAATAGTTTCCGTACAGGGTCGCCCCGTCGCCGCCATCACATTTGAAGGGCGGTTGGGCGGGGGAAAGGTAGAGGGGTGGGGAGCCAGGTGGTTGGCCCTCACTCCCGTAAGACTAATGTTATACTCGGGCTAATCTGGGGGATGGAGGACGGAGCGATCCAGTGGAGCCCGGTCAGTACGGTAGACAATAGACATCACATACGATCGGCGTGAAAGAGATTAACAAGGACGCAAACTTAATTCATCACCGACTGACCGGCTGACTTGCGTGACATTAGTGCGAGTCTGAGACCAGGGCGAATTTTACCGTTAACGATGCCCTTCGGGCGGCTGGCAAGAAGGCCTGCTGCCAGCACCGCTGGTGCCGCCGGCCCTACTGCCACCGTCGGCCAGGCTGCCGCCGGCCCTGCTGCCACCGTCGGCCAGGCTGCCACCGCCGGCCCTGCTGCCACCGTCGGCCAGGCTGCCACCGTCGGCCAGGCTGCCACCGCCGGCCCTGCTGCCACCGTCTGACAGGCTGCCACCGTCGGCCCTGCTGCCACCGTCGGCCAGGTTGCCACCGCCGGCCAGGCTGCCACCGTCGGCCAGGCTGCCACCGTCGGCCCTACTGCCACCGTCGGCCAGGCTGCCGCCGGCCCTGCTGCCACCGACGGCCCTGTTGCCACCGTCGGCCAGGCTGCCACCGTCGGCCCTACTGCCACCGTCGGCCCTACTGCCACCGTCGGCCCTGCTGCCGGTCCCCGCGCAGTCGGCCCTGCTGCCGGTCCCCGCGCAGTCGGCCCTGCTGCCGGCCCCCGCGCCGTCGGCCTTGCGTCGCAGGCAAGTTCCATGTTAAAACACCCCAGTCAGCCGCTGAGAGCAAATGTAACCTTCTTGACGAAGTAACGGACGAATAGTCGTGTCTAGTTAGGATATTATTTTATGTACCAAAGTGTAACTGTTATCTGAGCTTTGTAATTGACGTAAACCCCCGACGAGCTAAACGGGTACTTCGTCGGGGTGGGGCCTCGTGTCGCGGGTGAGGTTGAGACAGGGGGAGCCCCTTCATCTTCCTTGTAGACTTCCGAGGGTTGGCGCCTGCGCTTTCACTCTGAAGCCTGTCTCTTTTGACTTTCTCCGTTCTGTCCTCTTTTCTATGAAAAATTCAGGAGCCTGTGGTTCTGACGGCATCTGCACCCAGATTTCGAAACTTTGTTTCGACGTCATCGGCCATGTCTTCCTTCATATCATCAACACCTGTCTCACAACCTGTGAATATCCCGCGTCCTGGAAACACTATCGTGCATCCTATTCACAAATCCGGCAGCCTTTCCGAAACATCAAACTTCCGTCCCATCTCCATCGTCCCAGCCTTTCCAAAACTTATAGAGAAAGTTGTTCAGCGACAACTGTACTCTTACATGGCCAACAATCACCTTGTGTCCTCATCTCAGCACGGTTTTCGTTCAAATCACTCCACAGAAACCGCGCTTCTTACCGTATCCGATCATATCCTTTCCGCCACCGACCGCCAGGACATCACTCTCCTCTGTCTACTTGACCTGTCAAAATGCTTTGACGTGATCGACCACGCAAAGCTCCTTTCCATACTTCAAACCTATTCTATCGATCCTACCTGGTTTTCCTCTTATCTCACTGGCCATACTCAATCTGTTTGTACAGCTGACGGGCGTGGGAACTGCCACCTTCCCGATCCCTACCAAATCCTATCGGTGTTTTCCAAGGATCCTCACTCGGCCCACTCCTATTCCAGATTTTTGCCAATGACTTATCCCTCTTTGCCCCTGAGGCGCACGTGGTGCAGTACGCTGACGATACCCAAATTCTGGTCTCAGGCAAAAAAGCATCCCTCCCTCAGCTCATTGCTACCATGGAACAGGCTGTCATCTCTCGACATCTGGTTCCATTCCCATGGTTTGAAAGTAAATACCGGGAAAACGTGGCATGACCACGACCACTATTCGGTTCCGTGAGGACATAGTGCGTGAGAGCCCCACGGTGAGGAATCTTGGCGTACTGTTCGACAAGCACCTCTCGTGGGACTCACACGTATCTGCCCTCGTCAAAACATGTAACGGTATCCTCATCGGTCTGACCCACGTGCGTCATCAGATCCCTTAGTCACTTCTTCCTGTCATAGTCGACACCCTTGTCATCTCGCACGTCCGATACTGTTTGAGCGCCTCCAAGAAATCCTCAATTTTGGCTTGCGCGCTGTCTCTGGCCGGCGTAAATTTGATCACATATCGGACGTGCGAGATGAACTGGGCTGGCACACCGCCCGGCAGCTGTACGAACTTCAATCCCTCAATCTTCTTCACAAAATCACAAAATTCGCACCACCGGGGAACCACAGGCTCTCGCTTCCCGGCTTTCGACAATTTGAGTTTCGAGCTAGAAGCACAGGCCAGGACGCTGATTTGACCCTCCCGCGCGTGAGAACCGAAGCCGGCAAGAGACGCTTTCTACACAGTGTAGCGCAGCGCTACAACGCGTTGCCGCCGGACCTGCGCAAGGCGTCTTTAGCCTCTTTTAAACGTCAGCTCGGTGCTCTTTTACATGGTGTATGATGGGTGTCGTGTATGTTTATGTCGGTCGCTGTGAGTGTGTGTATGATCATGGAGTGTATTTTAGTTTCTAGTATGGATGTTGCTGAGTGTCGTTTTTAACATGTCTCTACCTTTTAACCATGACGCGACACTCAGAATAGCCGTTTTATGCATCGGAGTGTTTTTACTGTCAATACATACATACAACCATTATAGTCACTGAGCGGAGTGCGCTCGCTCGTCCTTCCGTGGTGTATGGGGAAAATATGATTATGAGCGGCCCGGCCCGGCCCGAGGCGACGCTTTTGAGAAGCTTACACAAGTCAGGGGTGGGGTGCCTCTGCACGTGCGCACGTGCACACCTAATCTATCTCGGGAACGGCTGTGCCGATTGCGTTCAAATTTGGTGTGTGGTTAGGGACCTCTCAGCCCCCACAGGGACCTCTCAGCCCCCACTTTCCCACAAGTCAAAGGTGGGTGCTTCTGCACGTTCGTACCTTTTTTGTATCTCAGAAACTACTTGCCCGATCGAGTTGAAATTCCCCATACATTTCCTTCGCGCTCGCTCGTTCATCGCCAACTACTGGTTATATAATTATGATTACAAGCATGTTATTGTTTTCTCAAATGGTGGGCGTCAAAGTATGGTGCTCAGCCGCAAGAACGCGAATAGCAATGTGACAATGCAGGACGATGTTTCGCGTACCTTCTGTTCTTTCATAACACCTATCTGTGGTATAAAACACGGTCGCGAATGACACCGGCATTGTGCTGTTTCAGGTTGGGCCGTTCTCGGCGCCGACACCTCCGGAGAGCCTGCTCCCGGACGGTTGGCGCCAGACCATGGAGCCGGCAGACCAGGGGTGGGTGGCTAACCGGTTGTTTGACGATCGTGGGCGCCTCCGGGACGGCCTGGGTGTGTGGCACCACCCGCCGACCGCCGGCGTACCTCCGCCGGGGGCGTCCTACAGGCCTGGCGACTACTTCCATCGGCGCCTCCTGCTCTGGATGCCCGGCAGAATGTGGCGGGTCGACCTGCGCTGTCCCCGCTGCACTCCGAGCAGGTGGGTCTATAAATAGTGACACGTTGAGCTGATAAAAGCATCCATCATGCCAATATAAAAATACTGCTGCCGTTCTCCTCTATTGTCACTTAACTACCTGAGCTTCGTACCTGAGCCGAAGGAATAATGTTTGACACGACAAATGTAATCTTTAAGTGATCCCAGCGAATCATCTGTATAAAACAATAGCACAGCATATCCAATGAAATCCGTCTCTGCCCGTCCCACAGGTCCCTGCGGTCCAAGGGACTGTACCGGCGCGTCCGCCAGGTAGTAGACGTCCGCGACAACTACTACCTGGCGGCCGAGTACCATTACTGTCCGGAGTGCAGCGGGACCTACCTCAGCACCGACCCTCGGCTGGTGGAGCAGCTGGCCGACGGCCTGCGCGGCGGATACCCGGTTATCACGACCCAGCGGTCGGCCTGCGACCGGCCATCGTCAGCTTGCTCCGCGGCCGCACTCTGGGCAACAGCCCCACCGCCCTGCGCCAGGCGGTCGCCGAACTGCACGCGGAGGAGTACTGCCTCCGGGTGCAGGCCTACCTCGCCGACTGCCGGCGACACCAGTGAGTTTTCACGTATCCCAACGACCTAGCTTCAATCAGCATTGATAGCTTCAGTGATGTGACAATTTATATCAAACTGTTGCCGTTTGTTGCCATGATTTAAATGAGTGTCTGGCCGTTATTATAGCATGTTATATCTCACGCGACTTATCCGTGTCACCCGGGAGACGGCGGGCTGAGCCGAGATATGCTGACGTAAGGTGCACTCTGTTACAGACTCGGACGCGTCGGCCTCCTTCAGCAGGCGGTACAGTACCCGTCGCCGCCAGAGTTCGTGCCACCGCCGGGACCCTGGTGGTTTCTGGCTATGCACGTCAGGGACGTCTGGCGGCGGCTGCCCCTGCCGAAAGCGGCCTGCACATCTACCTACGGTAGAATATTAAAAATAGATTCTACCAAGAAGGTAGGATCATCGGCCAGAATATAAAAGTTGTCCGGCCGCGTTATAATGGTTCATGAAATATTATCGTTATAAATTATGAATACACATTAAGATTTATGAATATCCATTAAAATGCAAGCATAAATAGTATGAATATTATGAATATCAAAATAATTAGCATACACATTAACATTATGATATTGGTATGACAGATTTAGTGTCGGGTCCGATAACCTTTCATTCATTGACATCATTTAAACCGTCGCGGCGTAACTTCTCGACTGCGGACTTCTATGACCAAAACCGAGACGCCGTGACATGACTGTGCACCCGGTTCCGGCAGGTGACCAAGAAGCTGGCCGGCCTGGCCGCCGACTCCGCCTCCTGGGCCACGTCGGTCGGGAACGAGCGGGGCCAGGTACTCAACACCGTCCTCACCACCTCCGAGGGCCTGGACGCCCTGGAGCCGCTGGCCACCGGATTGGTGGAAAGGTTCCGGTCGGCCGGTCAGCCGCCCCCGGCAGTCCTGTACACGGACAGGGACTGCTGCCGCGTCGGGGGCGGCAGGTCCAGGCTCCAGGACCTGTTCGGCGCCTGGTCGGGCCTCGTGGTGCCACGTCGGCGGCCAGGACGCGTGGCACTGCATGCGGCGCTTCGCCCTCGGCGTCACCAGCAACGCCCACCCGCTCTACGGCACGCTGATGAGCCGCCTCTCAGCGTGCCTCTTCGAGTGGGACGCCGAGGACGTGGCGCTGCTGGAGCGTGCCAAGCGGGCGCAGCTCCAGGCCAGCGGCGTGACGGAGCCCACTGTGGCGCTGCTGGAGCGTGCCAAGCGGGCGCAGCTCCAGGCCAGCGGCGTGACGGAGCCCACTGCCAGCGCCGTCCGGCTGGCCATCACCCGCAAGGAGCTGGGCCGTCACTGCCGCCGCCGCACCGCCGGCGTCCAAACCACCGTCGACCGGGTGGAGGCGCTGCTGCTGGAGCTGGCAGACGCCACCGACACCCTCGGGACTCCGCTGATGAAGGCGGAGATGCGAGACATCTGGCTGGAGCAGCGGCACCACATCCCGTGTCTCCAGGGTCCCGAGGGTGTCACACTATACACCCGCACCGGCAGCTCCAGCATAGGCGGCGTCACCCTGCCGGTGTACCGCTGCGGCCGCGGCACCACGGGGCTGGAGAGCTTCCACCTCCACCTGTGCCGCTTCATCCCAGGTCAGTAAGTGTTGTTTTTAATTGAATCAACTCGACTCATAACTCGTCCAAAAATGTCCGACTCATGAATCGATTCATGACTAAACTCTTGAGTCGTTTACAAGACTGCTTCAAATACGAACTACGACCCGTTTTGTGTTAACATGTTTACAGGCGAGCTCATCGGCGTAGAGTTTCTGGTCCAGCAGTCCGGCCAGCTCGAGCTGCCAAACCAGGAGTCGGCCGAGTTTGCAACGCAGCTCGAGGAGGCCGGCGAGGCGACGGACGAGCCCGAGGACGAGCTGGCCGAGGAGGACGATTTGGAGCCGGTGGCCTCCCTGCAGCCTCCAGCAGGAGCGGAAGAGGAGGAGGAGGAGGAGGAGGAGGAGGAGGAGGAGGAGGAGGAGGAGGAGGAGGAGGAGGAGGAAGAGGAGGAGGAGAAGGATGAGGAAGAGGAAGAGGAAGAGGAAGAGGAAGAGGAAGAGGAAGAGGAAGAGGAAGAGGATGAGGATGAGGATGAGGATGAGGATGAGGATGAGGATGAGGATGAGGATGAGGAGGATGAGGAGGATGAGGAGGATGAGGATGAGGATGAGGAGGAGGAGGAGGAGGAGGCGGCGGCGGCGGCGGCGGCGGCGGCGGCGGCGGCGGCGGATCAGGATCAGGATCAGGAGCAGCCGCCGCAGGTACAGACACATTAACCCCAGGCGTTTTATAGCTGTGCACTACCAATGATAATAGGATTCACGTTCTGTTATGGGTACGCTAAGTTTATAGGTACAATGACCACGTCAAATCCAACAGGCAGATGCGCGCAGTTCTACGATATATTCGGCAGTACGGCGATGAAATGTGCTGGCTGTCTGACTGCTGACGTATGTCGACAGGAGAGCGGCACCGCACTGGACCGGCGAGGGCTTCCCGGCTGGGACACGGTCGACCGGCTTGCAGCCGTCCTGCTGGAGTCCCGGGGCCTGTCGGTCACAGGCGTCCAGGCCGCCAGGATCGGGAAGCTCTGGGCGAAGCTGGAGCCGGCCGACCGTAAGCCCCTTCGGTTTGGAGGCCTGCCGCGGCGAACCAGGGTTCGTGGCCGCTTCCAGCGGCGCAACCGCACCGGCGGCTATGTCGGAGTGGAGGCCATGGACAGGTCAGTAAGGCAGCCAGACCGTGCCAGCGCCCGTGTGTGGTTAAATGTGTACAACTACTAAATGTGCATCGATATCTCGGTAATTTAGAGTCAGATCGGCACGAGATAAACACAGGCGTATAAATAAATTAACGGGCTGGCGTATGCAATGTGGGTCGTCGAGCAGCGCGTGGCACGTGCAAAGTAAATAGGGAAATCATTTAAATTTCATGCTTTTACAATTATAATGCTATAAGTTAACGGCACAACCGACACCAACGGCGTCGCCTCTTCGCTCAGCGAAGCAAGCGTGGACCGCTTGTCTACACTAAAAGTACCGCTCAATACGATAAACTTGACTAAAGATATACTTTTAAAGTCCACAATTTCAGGAGGCCTAGCAGAGCAAATTATCGCCCGTGATTCCCAGTCGCTTTGAGGATTATGTCTGTTGCAGGGCGTTTTGTCTCAGCCGGGGCGCCGGCGTTGTCGCCCGGCTGTAGCCGCCTGGTGGAGGCGATCTGTCTCCGGCTGCTGGAGCGGCACCCGACGACCCTGCCGGCCACCGCCGACCGGCCCCGCCAGACGAGCTAACTGTCAAAGTCAGAGTCCACTAAGAGTCACATCGGACGGTCAGGGGCAGAGTTAACCGTCTGAGTCGGAATCCACTGACGTGACGCCGGACAATATCCTGTCCAGCAATAACTACCGTAACCTGGCAATAGCACTGGTTCGGTAGCAGGGTCGGTGCAATAACTATCGATGTGTCCTCAGGATGAAGGACCACACGCGGCGGCAGGAGGTGGCCACGCTGCTAACTGGCCGCCGGCTGCCGGACTCCGTCCCCCGAGCAGCGGAGCCGCTGCCGGCCGGCCTGGCACAGACCTGGCGAGGAAGACCCCCGCCAGACGACTCCGGCGCCGGAGCCGGCCGCTTCGACGCCACCGGCTGCCGCAGCTGGATGGCAGCCTGAGCAGGCCTGGCCGCCGCAGGGCCTGGCCGCCGCAGGGCCTGCCGCAGCAGGGCCAACCGCCGCAGCAGGTCTGGCCGCCGCAGGCCTGGACGCCGCAGGGCCAACCGCCACAGCAGGCCTGGCCGCCGCAGGGCCAACCGCACCAGCAGGGCCAACCGCACCAGCAGGCCTGGCCGCCGCAGGCCTGGCCGCCGCAGGGCCTGCCGCAGCAGCAGGTCTGGCCGCCGTAGGCCTGGCAGCCACCCCAGGCGCCGCGCCCAGGCCCGTCGCAGCCGCCGCCAGCGCTTGCCGCCGCCGCCAGCGCTTGCCGGAGCGCCAGACCAGACACGGTGCTCACGCTCCACGCTCTTCCGGCGGCTGAAGAAGGCGCGGGAGGAGGCTGCGACCGCTGGACTGACGCAGCAGCAGACGGCGGCTATGGTGGAGCAGGCGGCCACCACTAGCACAGCCCGCGCCTACCGCTGCAGCAAGTGCGTCGGGGCGTACGACGGTCGCCACGCCCGTCAGGGGGGCCTGGTGTTGTGTGTGTGTGTCCACGCCCGTCAGGGGGGCCTGGTGGTGGTGGTGGTGGTGGTGGTGGTGGTGGTGGTGGTGGTGGTGGTGGTGGTGGTGGTGGTGGTGGTGGTGGTGGTGGTGGTGGTGGTGGTGGTGGTGGTGGTGGTGGTGGTGGTGGTGGTGTGTGTGTGTGTGTGTGTGTGTGTGTGTGTGTGTGTGTGTGTGTGTGTGTGTGTGTGTGTGTGTGTGTGTGTGTGTGTGTGTGTGTGTGTGTGCGTGTGCTATCCGTGTGAACCGAGGACAAAACATGATAACACAACGGGCTACCGAGGACCGCAAATTACAACCGAGGACCTGGTCCCGGCCCTCGCTATTTTCACCAATCAGAACGCGTTTTCTTGCGCTCTAGGATCACGTGACCGAATTTCTCATATTTCCTCGATTGTGACGAAAAATATGATATTTGTAACACACGTGTGTTAAGTGTGTATCACCTCTCAAGTTTCAGGTGCGTAGACATTTGTGTTAACCCTCGCCCCGCTGGGGTACCTAGCCGAACACGCCCTGCTGGGGGGGGGGGGGCAGATTCTGCCCCCCTACCTAACTCCCGAACCAATGGCCGTAGCGAGACGCGCGAGGCGGCGATTGAAAGCCCTCGATGAGACAATTCTAAGCGTGCTTAAAAAAAATACCAAAGGTCAAGGTCAAAGGTCAATATCAGGTCAAAGGTAAACATATCGTGTTTTCGGGTAATTGCCTGCAGAGACCAGACTATCAACAACAGCGCGCCCAAACTCAACCAATACACTTCCAATGAAGACGATAAGACACTGCCTGAGTATAAGACTCATACTAAGTACAGGTCAAGGTCAAGGTCAGGTCACGACAAGCAAAAGTAATATGAAAACCGCGTGACACATGTTTTATGGGTTATTTCAGACGACAAATGCACTGGTTACGGTAATTTTGACATTTGACCTCAAGGTCAGGTCAATATCAGGTCAAATCTGGTCAAATTTTGAAATAACAAAAATGCATTGCAAGACACATGTTTCTTGTTCAGTTTGGTCCCAGGATGCCAATGGTGTATTTTGTTTTTGTGTACGACGTATAAAATGTCAAAAAATTGCTATTGGAAAAAATCACGTCATCAGATTTTACATATATTACAGCCATTTGGGGGTCAAAAATAAAGATATTGATTTGAAATTTAGCATGGTCACTACTTAGGGGTAGTTTTCCTACATATTTTCCGGTTTTTGAAATTTTTGCAAAATTTTGTTTTTTGGAGACATTTTCCCCCAAAAATGTTTTTTTTTTTAATTTTTGGGGTCCAAAAAGCAGAAGTCGAAAAATCCGAGATAGCCATGTTGTAGAAAATGCAATTTCCGATCTTCTGACGTTTTCTTTGCAATTTGCTTCAAAACACGATATTTGAGGATCGATCAAACATTTGTCCATTTTGACCCAAAATGGCGAAACATGACGTCACTTAAACATCATTTTCTCAAAAAATTACCGGCCGATTTTGTCGATTTTTTTTATACAGACGGCAAATTGATGACAGATAAGGTACAGCAAGTCTCGCGTCGATATCTAGCGTCGTTGGGAAGTTATTGAGAAAATTCGTGAAGGGGGGGGGGGGCAGATTCTGCCCCCCCCCCCCCCCAGCGGGGCGAGGGTTAAGGAATAGTGATGAACAAAATCCACCCAAACGCAATGGAGGTGGAATAAAGAATGAAACTAAACGTTCGTCCTAAATATATCATTTTTCATAGGATTAATAAGAAAATACAGTTTATACGTCAAAATAAGTTTTAATTTGAATTATTTAGCGAAATATTGAAATATTATAAAAAGTGTGCTTCATCTCTAAAACCAGTTCTGGACGCCATACTCGTGCGTGGTGTATGGGGTGGAAGGAGTCAAAGTTGCAAGTTTCATGATCAGGTAAGAGCACTTCCTTCTTTTCTTGGGTTGGATTATAATTATATTTATGATATATTTGATATATATATATATTGAAGATGTATGTACTTATGCTGTTGATACTTTACAGCAATGGTAATCTACATGTGTGGGTATCGATGGGACAAATGCTGCGCAATGTAGTATATATGTTACAGGCAATATGAAAACTCAGGCAGTTTGCAAACTGCCTGGCTTGATTCAGGCAGTTTGCAAACTGCCTGGAATTCCAGGCAGTTTCAAACTGCCTGACGGCGCAAGACTCTCTCCGAGCTGTATGTTGACGTGACGAACCCAGCATGGTGTGGTCAGTGATCGGGCCGTATCCACGAGTGCTGATGCATTATTTGTGCGAGCCGTGTTGCTGTACGTCGAACATAATGAAAG
>JAXIVJ010009702.1:5000-42500 GCA_036785665.1 Chirona hameri | reverse complement strand
TGTATGTGTATGTGTATGTGTATGTGTATGTGTATGTGTATGTGTATGTGTATGTGTATGTGTATGTGTACTGTGTATGTGTATGTGTATGTGTATGTGTATGTGTATGTGTATGATTGTATGTGTATGTGTATGTGTATGTGTATGTGTATGTGTATGTGTATGTGTATGTGTATGTGTATGTGTATGGTGTATGTGTATGTGTATGTGTATGTGTATGTGTATGTGGTATGTGTATGTGTATGTGTATGTGTATGTGTATGTGTATGTGTATGTGTATGTGTATGTGTATGTGTATGTGTATGTGTATGTGTATGTGTATGTGTATGTGTATGTGTATGTGTATGTGTATGTGTATGTGTATGTGTATGTGTATGTGTATGTGTATGTGTATGTGTATGTGTCATGTGTATGTGTATGTGTATGTGTATGTGTATGTGTATGGTATGTGTATGTGTATGTGTATGTGTATGTGTATGTGTATGTGTATGTGTATGTGTATGTGTATGTGTATGTGTATGTGTATGTGTATGTGTATGTGTATGTGTATGTGTATGTGTATGTGTATGTGTATGTGTATGTGTATGTGTATGTGTATGTGTATGTGTATGTGTATGTGTATGTGTATGTGTATGTGTATGTGTATGTGTATGTGTATGTGTATGTGTATGTGTATGTGTATGTGTATGTGTATGTGTATGTGTATGTGTATGTGTATGTGTATGTGTATGTGTATGTGTATGTGTATGTGTATGTGTATGTGTATGTGTATGTGTATGTGTATGTGTATGTGTATGTGTATGTGTATGTGTATGTGTATGTGTATGTGTATGTGTATGTGTATGTGTATGTGTATGTGTATGTGTATGTGTATGTGTATGTGTATGTGTATGTGTATGTGTATGTGTATGTGTATGTGTATGTGTATGTGTATGTGTATGTGTATGTGTATGTGTATGTGTATGTGTATGTGTATGTGTATGTGTATGTGTATGTGTATGTGTATGTGTATGTGTATGTGTATGTGTATGTGTATGTGTATGTGTATGTGTATGTGTATGTGTATGTGTATGTGTATGTGTATGTGTATGTGTATGTGTATGTGTATGTGTATGTGTATGTGTATGTGTATGTGTATGTGTATGTGTATGTGTATGTGTATGTGTATGTGTATGTGTATGTGTATGTGTATGTGTATGTGTATGTGCATATGTATATGTATATGTATATGTATATGTATATGTATATGTATATGTATATATATATATATATATATATATATATATATATATATATATATATATATATATAGCCAGCCAATTCATTCGCTGCCCATTTCCGGTCCGAGTTATATGTTATGAAAGGCGCCCTGTCGGCCGTGGGGTAAACTATGACACTCGCCGGCCAAGGTCACTGGCCGCGTGCGTTCATTGTCTGAAGTCTCAGCCAGCGCCTATGCTGGCGGCCAGCAAACTAACCCCGGCCGCCGCCGCCGCCCAGCGAGGCCGCGTCTTAGCGTCAGGAATTATTCACGTCTGTCTTCATCATAAGTTATCCATTAGCTAGAATCGAAATATTTTGTGTGTATATTGGTCGGTAAAGACGGTGCTATCCGGCTGTATATTTTTGTTTGTGAAAACTCGTCTTCGTGTTATCCTTTACGGTGTTGGGAAGAATAGAATGGCCAAAACATATTGCATTTCATTTGCAACGCCTGGCAAGCTGCCTAAATATTACTCCAACAGCTTTATGTTACAAAGATAACTTAAAGAGGGTACCTTCGCCTGCGAAGTGGTGAAGTGTCAGCGTTATATGTCCAACAGTTTCGGAGCACCGATTTAAATACTGAGGTTTTCTAAAATGACGATTTTTGTATGTAAGTTGGCATAACTTTCGACTTGAAATAAGCTTTGCTGACACGCCAGGCCAATGTACTCTCGGTCGAATAGTTTTTATCGCATGTCGCTGCGACCCTCGATTCCAGAGTTATCGTCTCGGGATCGACGCGCGTTTGGCCGTTTTCGTCGATTTCTGATTTTTTCTCTCGTTTCCTGTGTTAAATGACACAGTTGTCGGCGACACAGCGGCCGACATGTATGTCGGATCTTGTTGAAATTGTAATACGATGGTGCGCCTCTGCCACCGGACCTGCGTGCCAAATGTCACGCACATATATGCAACGGTTGTCGAGTTATTAGCCCATTTGTGTATGACCGTTACGTCATTTGATTTGCACGTACGCACGCACGGACAAACATTTTTATAATTAATAAGATAGACTAGAAGGCCTGCAATTTATATGACCATTTATTTATATAGCTATGTATTTATATAGCCAGCTAATTTATATAGCCAGCCAATACGTTTGATGCCCATTAACCGGTCCGATTTAGGTATTTATTTGAATAAAACCATTTATTTATATAGCCATTTATTTATATAGCATGTTTTATATAGCCATTTATTTATATAGCCAGCTCATTTATATAGTCAGCTAATTTATATAGCCAGCTAATTTATATAGCCAATACTATTTATATTTATATTTATTGATAAATCACCAACAGGCACAAAACCCGGTTACAGGCGAAGTCAGGAGATAAAACTATGACTTTCACTTAAAATACACACGCATGCAAGACGACAGACAAGACACCTACACATACACGCACGCACGCACGCGCACACGCCCACGCACACGCACACGCACACGCACATGCACACGCACACGCACACAGGGCACACACAAGTACACACACATACACATAACCATTCGATGAGCCCTCGCGTGGTGAAGCCTGGCTGCGAGCTCAAAAGGCTCAAAAGGCACCTGCCCGAGATACATGTGACCGCACAGCGGATTTGTAGTCGGATGATGGCGAGCAAAAGAAATCTAGGGATACGCAGGCGTTAAGAATCTCGTTACACATGGAGGAAATTCGGCAAAAAGATCCGTTTTTCACAGCAGCGACACGTGCAAACGGTATATGCCAGAGCACAGGCGACCTGATCCGTCTGGCCGGAGCCGACAGGTGAAAGCATGACAGGAGCTGGGGACTGTCAAGTCGGCCGTGAAAAACGTTGTGTATGAACATAAGATCATGCTGCATGAAACGAGATTTTATGGAGGAAACCTTGAGATGCTGCAGTAAGTGATCGTAAGCTAGGTTAATGGAGCTGTGGTCAGATGAACACGCGAGCCAAATCAAAAAGGAATGCTGAATGCGTTCCAGCCGTTTAAGATGAGTCACTGCCGCTCCCGACCAGACCACGCTCCCGTATTCGACAATGGAGCGGACATGAGCGTTGAAAGCACACAACATGACCTTGTGATCGAGCTTTACATGGCGACGGGGAGCTGGCAGCTGCATGCTGCGGATAAGCAGTCCAAGCATACGTTTGGCCTTTGCGACTGTGGCGTCCACATGAGAAGCGAAGTTCAACTTTGAGTCTAAGATGACTCCCAAGTCGCGCACCTGTGCGTGAAGCTCTAGTGTAACACCATCCATTGTGTAGGCCGCTAAGACAGGCGAGGTGTGCAAGGTGAACGATATTACGTGGCACTTGGCCGGGTTCAAACTTAGCCCCCACACACGTGACCAATGTACAAGAGAGTCGATGTCAGACTGAAGATTGCGAGCATCGTCCTCACAGCGGACCGGCGTATACAGCTTAACGTTATCAGCATACATTGTGCATCCATTTTTTATGTGGAGTGGTATATCGGCGGTAAAACAGATAAATAACAGGGGGCCGCAGATACTACCTTCTGGGACGTCCGATAACACTGGAGTCCACGGTGAGTGTTTCCCGTTTACTACCACTCGCTGACTACGGTTTAACAGGTATGAGCGAAGCCACGAGTATGCACGGTCTTTCACGTTGAATGAGTGCTTCATTTTGTGCAACAACAGTTGGTGATTCACACTTGTAAACGCGGACGAGTAGTCGGTGTACACGGCGTCCAGCTGTTTCCCCTCGGCTATAGAGCCCCAGGCATCATTCAGGAAGCAGGTCAGGTTGGTCACGCACGAACGTTTTGGCATACATCCGTGTTGGTTGACAGGCAAAACGGGACGGCAATGCTCAATCAGGCAGTCGTAAACAACCTTCTCCAGCACCTTTGAGCAGAGTGGTAAAAGGGAGATGGGCCGATAGTTTTCTGGTCGTTTTTATCTCCCTTCTTGTGAACCGGTATGACATTGGCTTGTTTCCAACGGGCTGGAAAGACGCCCTGCTCGACCGATAAGCGGCACAGCATCTCGATCGGGACGGCCAGCTCTCGAGCACAATACGTTCAATGCCCATTTACCGGTCCGATTAAGGTATTTATTTTTTATAATAAACATTTATTTATATGGCCAGCTAATTTATATTTTAATATTTGATATCCCGTTTTAGAAAAGTCCGGGCGCCTGCCGGGATTGAACCCGCTTCACTCATTTAGTAATCAGAGACGCTACCCACTTATACACCACCGATGGGTATTGCTGAGCGTTCAATGTTAAAGCATTAGTGAATATTTTACGTTTGTATTCATAACTTAACTATTAGCCGGTGGCGAAATATTATGGGTGGATAGCATACGACACATTTATTTATATGGCCAGTTAATACATATAGCCAGCCAATTCATTCGCTGCCCATTTCCCGGTTCGGTTTATATGTTATGAAAGCCGGGGGAAACTATCACACTCGCCGGTAAAGGTCACCAGCCGCGTGCGTGTCTCAAGTCTCAGCCAGTGCCTCTGCCGGCAGCCGGAAAATAACCCGGGCCGCCGCCGCCGCCCGGCGATGCCGCGTCTTGCGTCAAGAATTATTCACGTTTGTCTTCATCATAAGTTATCTATTAGCTAAAAGCGAAATATTTTGGGTGGATATTGGTCAGTAAAGATTCGCTATCCGGATGTATTTTGTGTGTGTTAAAACTCATCTTCGTGTTATCCTTAACGGTGTTTGGAAGAATAGCATGGTACAAACAAATATTGCAAAAATATTGCAACGCCTGGCAACGTGCCTAAATATTACCCAAACAGCTTTGTGTTACAGATACAATTTAAAGAGGGTACCTTCGCCTGCAAAGTGGTGAAGTCTCAGCGTTCTATGTCCAACAGTTTCCGAGTACCGATGTAAATACTGAAAATGCCGATTTTGTATGTAAGTTGTCAACTTTCGATTTAAACTAAGCTTTGGTCTGACCTACATGTAAGACGCCAGGCCAATGTACTCTCCATCGGATCGTGTTTATTGCATGTCGCTGCGACCCTCGGTTTGCGAGTTATCGGCCCGGGATCGACGCGCGTTTGGCCTTTTTCGTCGATTTATGAATTTGACCGTTTCCTTTGTTAAACTAATGACACAGTTGTCGCCAACACAGCGGCCGACACGTATGTCGGATCTTGTTGAAATTATAATACGATGGTGCGCCTTTGCCACCGGACCTGCGTGGCAAATTTCACGCACCTATCTACAACGGTTGTCGAGTTATTAGCCGATTTGTGTATGACCGTTACGTTATTTGATTTACACGCACGCACGCACGCACGCACGCACGCACGCACGCACGCACGCACGGACATCTTATAATTATGAATATATGACTAGATTGCCTGAAATTTATATGGGCATGTATTTATATAGCCTTTTATTTATACAGTCAGCTAATTTATTTAGCCAGTTAATACGTTCGGTGCCCATTAACCGGTCCGATTTAGGTATTTATATTAATAAAACCATTTTTTTATATAGTCATTTATTTATATAACATTTATTTATATAGCCAGCTAATTTACATAACCAGCTAATACGTTCAATGCCCATTAACCGGTCGGATTTAGGTATGTATTTTAATAATAAACATCTATTTTTATAGCCACCTAATTTATATTTTAATATTTGATATCCCGTTTTAGAAAAAGTCCGGGCGCCTGCCGGAATCGAACCCGCTTCACTCACTTAGTAATCAGCGACGCTACTCACTACACCACCGACGCGTACTGCTGGGTGTCCATTGTTAAAGTGTTAATCAATAGTTTACGTTTGTATTCCTCCATGACTATTAGCCGGTGGCGGAATATTTTAGGTGGATAGCATAGGAGACATGTATTTATATAGCCAGCTAATATATATATATATATATATATATATATATATATATATATATATATATATATATATATATATATATATATATATATATATATATATATATATCCATCCAGCCAATTCATCCGCTGCCCATTTCCCGGTCCGATTTATATGTTGTGAAAGGCGCCCGCTGTCGGCCGTGGGAACTCACGTTCGACACCCAAGGTCACTGGCCGTCAGCTAGCGCCACTGACGGCGGACGGCAAACTAACCTCGGCCGACGCTGTCGCCTGGCGAGTCCCGGCGAGTCCGCGTCTTAGCATCAGGAATTATTCACGTTTGTCTTCATCATAAGTTATCTATTAGCTAGAAGCGAAATATTTGTGTTGGATAGTGGTCGGTAAAGACGGCGCTATCCGGGTGTCCATTGTTTTTTTGTTGCGAAACCCCGTCGTGGTGTTATCCTTAACGGTGTTGGGAAGAATAGCATAGTAAACAAAATATTGCAAAAATATTGCAACGCCTGGCAAGCTGCCTCACTTCATGCATGTTTACCAATGCTGACAGATGAAGTATTGTCTTTGATAATGAGAGAGAAAATGCAGTATCGAAGACACAACGAAACGAAACTCATGCTATCATAGCCCTTCTATACGTTGTGCTGTAATCTGTGAATTTTACACTGTTCCTTGTCATTTCCTTTTCTGTTTCAACCTGTCTGTTGAGCATCGCAGCGCCCAGCTGGCAGCAGCGCGCCACAGACATGCCATTGTTCTCTATCCGCCTATACGTACTCACAACGACGGGCTCTGAAAAGCCATGGGTTTACTGTGGATGTTCCCGAATACAATCCACAATCTAAATATTACTCAAACAAGTTTGTGTTACAAATATAATTTAAAGGGAAATAATGACCTTTTGATTTTGTTAGCAACAATTTCTTAGGCTACCGTTATGTTTTTAAAATTATTTTATTTAAATTTAAGAATTAAATAAAATTCCCAAATTCAAAGTTGTAAGTTTGGAAAAAATACAAAACAAGTACCTTGTGTACTTCATGAAGGTCATTGACAAATTCGTCCTTCCCTACCATTGTTAACATCGAGTGCGGCATTTGTGGAGGCTCTGTGACATTTCCGATCAAACTGAGCGCGGCTCGGACACCCGCTAGTAGCGCTTTCGTTCTCCATGGCAACCAGGCGTCAGCCAATCAAAAGCCAGAAAGGGAATACGTTCTGGCTTTTCATTGGCTCACGCCTGGTTGCCATGGAGAACGAAAGCGCTGCTAGCGTGCGTTCGAGCAGCGCTCTG
Organism: Chirona hameri; assembly: GCA_036785665.1. Classification (NCBI taxonomy): domain Eukaryota; kingdom Metazoa; phylum Arthropoda; class Thecostraca; order Balanomorpha; family Balanidae; genus Chirona; species Chirona hameri. The sequence goes on along the minus strand of JAXIVJ010009702.1, from coordinate 35,102 downwards.
ATCCGTGAAGCAATCCGTGAAGCATCCGTGATGCATGACTGACTATCAGTCTAAGTCATGAATAACAACAACATGCAAACTATACCAACTCGAATAAAATAAGAGCGGAATGGATTGAACCCCAGGCAAGCTAGTATTCGCAAAGCACTCGGCACTGCGCCACAATAGCAAAAGGTGAGGGAAATGCATATTGGATACAATATTATTACGTCACAAGTTTCTGAAGTGTCAACTACTATGAAATACAGTGATAAAATACCTTTAATAATGATTAACAAGAAAATTCAAACTTAAAAACAATAATTTGAATAAGTCTTTAACTAGCTTTCAACTCGAAATCAGATATATTTTGCAATGCTACACAAGAATGGCACCAGTGACGTCATTAACAAAGCCTGCTACGGGACTTGGGTATACTAATCAGGAACAACTCGCCAAGTGCGCCGAGATGGTTAAGTGCGCCGAGAAGCATGACAATGACTTTGTAAACAAATCGCCGACGCTAAATAGGTCGCCGTCGATGTGCATCGATGAGCTTCTGATTTAATTGCCAGTTTTGTGTTATTGTTCGTTAGTTTTTTTGGGAAAAATTATTATTTTTCATGATAAAATAAAGCATAGTGTTATATACAGCCACAGACAAACTATACACAACTCCTAATGTTGAAAACAAATGAATCGATTTTCACAAATTGAGGGTCGCAACCACTAACTATGCCGCGTTGATGTGCATCGATGAGCTTCCGATTTTATTGCCACTTTTTCCAATCGCTGTTAGTTTTAGAAGATCGTCGGGCATATAATCACAACAAGCAGAACGCACAATATATTTTCCACTCCATTGCGTAAAAAAACAATACGGGAAAAGCCCGCAGTTTGATGAGGACCAAAAGTACTTGTCAAAAGGTCAGAAATAGTGCAAGTACCGGTCGTTAAAAGTGTGGAACGCTTATCAACTTTAACTTGAAATATCTTTCGGTAGGAAAGTTTTCATGCAAAATGTGATGAATTTACAATATATTTTGATCTCGTCTGGCGATTTCAAGTGCTAACTCCATTTTAGTGGAAAAAGGTCATTATTTCCCTTTAAAGAGGGTACTTTCTCCTGCAAAGTGGTGAAGTGTCAGCGTTCTATGTCCAACAGTTTCCGAGCACCGATTTAAATACTGAAAATGCCGCTTTTTATGTCAATTGTCATAACTTTTGACTTGAACTAAGCTTTGCCCTGAACGACATATGACACGCCAGGCCAATGCACTCTCTATCGGATCGTGTTTAGCGCATGTCTCTGCGACCCTCGGTTTGCGAGATATCGGCCCGGGATCGGCGCGCGTTTGGCCCGTTTATGTTGATTTGTGAATTTGGCCGTTTCCTATGTTAACCCGCGAGTCACTGGGGGGAGGCTTTTTTTTAGCCCCCCCCCTTAGGAATATTAGGCATATCTCAATAACTAATGCAGATATCGACGCCAAACTTTCAGTACCTATCCGGGCATCATTTTTACACATTATAAGAAAAAATTAAAAAATTTCGTCAGAATTTATTTGAGATATAGTGAATTTAGTGACGTCACTAAACACGATTTTGACACCAAAATCGGCTAAATTTTGCCAGGCCCTACAAATGCCGCATATGAAGCAAAATGCAATCGAAAAACGCTAAAAGGTAGAAGATTGCAAGGGCTACAAACCGGCTATCTCGAAATTTCGAAACATTTGGGTTTTGACCCAAAATTTGCAAAAAAAAACTTTTTTTGAAAAAATGCTCACAAAATCAAATATTTGAAAGATATTGAAAAAAACGGAATATATATCAGATAACAACATATGGGCAACTACCACACCAAATTTCAAAATTATATCATCTTTTTTTACTTTCATGACATATAAAGTATGGGTAAATCATGACGTCAGATTTTGAAATTGCGTTTTTTGGATTTTATTGACCGGATACAGACAAATAAATGCCAGCACTGCTTTCTTTAGATAAATCTGATATAGAAACATGCCTTTTTTATTTCGATTTATCAATTTCAAATTTTGACCTTCAGTGACCTGAACTTGACCTGAACTTGACACTAACTTCACGTAAATGAAGTCAGGTGGTAAAATGACTTCTACTATCGAATTCTACGCGTAAAAGCATCCATAAACCATGTGCTGCATGACTTTCGTTGATATTTTGAGTGTAGTAACCTTTTGTGACCTGACCTTGACCTTGCTCTTTTCCAACAATCTCACTTTAGCTCATGTGGGATATGTATCATACCTTTGACATCACTTTGGGTGATTATAGGCGTAATCGAAGGTCATGGATGGCAAGTATTGTCCATAAACTCAAATACCTCGATTTTGACGTTTGACTTGACCGTGACCTGACATGTGACCTTAATTTGACATTTTTAAGTTTGCGTTAGGCTTCTCTCATTGAGCGCTTTCGAATGCCGCCTTGCGCGTCCCGCTGCGATCATTGGTTCTGAAGATACCAGGGGGGGGGGCTAAAAAAAGCCCCCCCCCCCCCCCCCCCCCCCAGTGAGTCGTGTTACAGAATATACCCCAGTGACTGCCGGGTTAAACCAATGACACAGTTGTCGCCGACACAACGGCCGACACGTATTGTTGAAATGATCTTGTTGAAATTTTAATACGATGGTGCGCCTCTGCCACCGGACCTGCGTGGCAAATTGAACGCACCTAGCTGCAACGGTTGTCGAGTTATTAGCCGATTTGTGTATGACCGTTACGTTATTTGATTTCCACGTACGTACCACGCCCGCACGCACGGACGGACATCTGCTAATTAATAATAAAGGATAAGGTTGACTTACCCGAGTCCTAGAAGTCTGAACGAGTATCCTTTTGTGACGCCTAGCGCTGATTGGCTGATTTGACGTATGATTATGACGTATGGCTTGGGGAATAAGTATTATAAACATGGAAATATATAGCGCTGGACAAGAACATGCTGTTTCAGTACCTTATTCCCTTCATTGCACGAATGAACTTTGAGAGATATATCGCTAAAATCGTCTATAAACACTTTTCTCAGCAATATTCTTAGTGAAACTGTACGTCACGCGCGTGATTTCGCATTAATTCACTCTATTCAGAGGAAAACAGCTGAATTGGAACCAAATAACTGACATAACAAATGTTCGTCGTTCGCCCGTGTTAAAAATATCCGATTAAAAATACATATCCAGATATGATTTCCCGACCTTGGGCCGTCTACCGTGGTGATTGCACGTGCCTTTAGTTTTGTCAGCACAAAGTCTGATTAATATAATTATTCGCGGGAATAATACTATTATTGCCCGGTTTTCTCCCAGACGCAGGACCTCCATCCCAAACACGTGATATTCACATGAAAAAATGTACAGTCGGTCCCAAAATTATCTTCCCTAGCTCTGGGTCTCCCACGGTAGTCAAAACGATAGCTGGCTTAATCCCGCACCGAGGCGGGACCGGACCGGTTTGACAGCTCGCCCGGTGCCGGCCGATACGTGGCGGAATCTGCACCGCTCCGTCCTGGTCTGACCCACACAGGCGGATTGGGGAATAACAATGCGCATGTGTGGCGAGGCTGTGTGGCGGATCGTGGTTGGAAATATACGCAGACCTAGAATGTCAAGTTAGCGACGATGTCTGTGATGACCAGTTTTAAGAAAACCATATGTCTGTGAAGCATCGCTAAGTGTCCAATTGATAGAACACTGCACGAAACACTGCACGATAGAACACTGCTACGACGAATATTTGTAGCTCAAGTTGACCGATACTGTCGTCACAGATGTCGTCTCGGAAATGGCTATCCGTCGTGTCGCTTGCGACGATTGAGAAATTTGCCGTGCGCCAAAAAATAAAGTGTCGATATTTTGACCTGATCTCAAGGTCAAAGTCAAATTTAAACACGTAGCCAGTCATATGCTCTATCAGCTACACACCTGGCGATGCTTCATAGACCTAAGGTTGTAAATACTGTCGTCGCAGATATCGTCGCTAACTTAATGGATATGAACCCACCCGGGTGTGTTTGTGGAGCGTGAAGGACGGAGCGGCGTGATTCGAACATATCAGTGCGAGGTCCACTGCATGTGTCTGCTTTTTCGTGTAGAATCATCAGGTGGACGTTTGCATTCGCAATTTCGGGGTTCTGCATTGCACATGACACGTGGCATGATTAAGAACGAAATACACGTAAAAGCGCCTGGTGCCAGCGCGGTTCGAACCCACGACCAATCTACGAATACGCTAGGAGTAGGCAGCTATACCGACTGAGCTATTCGGGCTGATGTGGTGAACGCTGTTATTCAGTCTCCAATATTGGATCTCTGCCAGCTCAGGGCAGGTGACCTCTTGACCCTCGAGACAGACGGCCCTGACCACCACCCGGGTCGCGGCGCATTCCATTCCGACAACGCCCCGCACTCCTTTCCTCCCTCCCCTCCCCAGGTCACGCACCTGCCAGACAGCCACAATGGGTACCAACCTATGGTGGGGAAACCATTTTGTTTGTGCCTATCGCGACCGTAGCGCCACGTGGTGGCAAGGGAGGATCATTAAGAAACCGACTGTACAGCCAAATAAGAAATAGCTAGAAGCGAAAACTCAAACCGGTAGCGACGGCCTTCTTTCAACCGTTTGTATACCAGTTCTTACATTTTAAGCATACTGTATAGTAATGTACATTTCATGTCATGGAAGACAGTACTGATAGTGAGTGCAATAGTTATTTAAATTCGCAAGAACTACCTGAACAAGCAAAAGAAGCAATACCAGAAAACACAAGAAAAACAACGGAATGGGCGGTATAAACGTACCGACGATGGGCCGAGCGTCGGCAAAACATACCATATGTGATGCTCGACCTGCTCGAGTACGGCCATGACATGGAGACGTTGGACAAGGTATTGTTCAAGTTCTATGGAGAAGCTCACACCACGGACGGACCGAGATTCACGCCAAGCTCCCTGCAGGTGTTAAGGGCCGGTCTTCAAAGATACCTATCAGAGCACATATTAATCATGGCAACGCACGCTGCCTTCCGACGTTCCAAATAAAACCCCTTTAGACAGTCAATGTTTGTGAACGACAAACAGTTGTTATAATAAATTTAATCTCACCGTTTGTTCGGTATACCAGGTGCTATTCGGTCTTCCTTCCCACGGGTGTTTGAATTTCATGCACTCGTAAACTTGTGCATGAAATAAGAAAATAGCACTCATTTCATTCGCGCAAATTTCGAAAATAATAACCTCACTTCGTTCGGTTATTATTTTATGCATAGAAATAATGTTCTCACTCCGTTCAGACATGATTTCAAACACCCGTGGGAAGGAAGACCGATAACACCGGGTATACCGACCAAGCGGTCCGATTAAATATATATTCTAATTTGCTTTTCCCGCGTTCATATACATTTGTATGGCTTACTAGTAACATGATAATTCATTTCTATCTTCTCTCAATCATTTGAGATTGTTTCAAGGTGGACTGTTTCCTTTAATGCTGAATCATATTCTTTACGCAGCTGCGGAGAACGCATGCGGGTGCCTGCGGGCACCTATTCAAATACATGGGTAAATTTCCGCAGTCTATTTTTTTGGCACGCAACGTCGCGCATCGTGCAGTTGTGCAACCTCCATTCAATGTTTTTTAATAGGCACCCGCATCCACTTCGCGCAGCTGCGCGAAGACTGTGTTTCAGCCTTATCACTGATACAAATATTAACTAACTACGTCCTCGTAAACGAAGTGTTAATGAACATAAACTTTGTGTTCCAAATAACTTTCGACTTAAACTAAGCTTTGCTCTGAACGACCTGTGACACGCCAGGCCAATGTACTCTCGATCGGATCGTGTTTATCGCATGTCACTGCGACCCTCGGTTTGCGAGTTATCGACCCGGGATCGACGCGCGTTTGGCCGTTTTCGTCGATTTCTGAATTTGCTCGTTTCCTATGTTAAACCAATGACACAGTACTCGCCGCCCGCGGTTACGCTCGTCGACGTTGGGTGGCGTCGCTCGCCCCCCGTACTGCCCAGACTATCTCAACGCGGCATAACAGCACAGTTCGGTTAAACAATAACACAACACCATTCGCATTACAACTCACCTCCTTACGTCGTCAATGAACACCTATGTAGCATCCCTATGCCCTATGTAACACTGACTATATCGAAGAATTACTTCAGACGTCGGCACCGCTGACTGATCATTCCAGGTCAACAGTGATAACATTTCTTTATAATGCATGGTTTCGTTTAACACTTTGTTACACTTAAATTGGCTTAGCATGTCATGAAAGCGACTTGAACAGCAGCACTAGACAAAATTAAGACACGAACAGTACTAAACATCCGTCACATTACTGCATACAACTTTACATGGACTAAGCAAAAGTATTATTTTGTTTACGAAACAGATTCGCCGTTAATTGTCACCGAGCTGACAGAAATAAACGGCGATATGCATGCTGAATCATCATATTGAACTCCCGCCGGACAGATGCTCTAGATATTTTTGCTCTGACGTCACATCTCTCCACTTGAAACTTGTTCGAAACGCTCAGTTTTGTGAGCCAACAATCTGAGCGGAGAGCACGTGCTGATCATTCGCAGACGGCCTAGGTCTGCCCCGGACCCCTTTGGCGCGTGCTGCGGCCGAGCCCGCTGTCGGACCGATGCCAAATTTTAATGGTGATGTTGCAAAATTATCACTTGACCTGCGTGCCAATTTTCGCGCACCTAACCAAAACCGGCGCCGAGTTATTAGGAGTTGTTAGGGATGACGCTCGGACGGTGGACGGACATGTTATAATTAATAACATAGACTAGAAGGCCTGCAATTTATATAAGCATTTATTTATATAGTCATGTATTTATATAGTCATTTATTTATATAGTCATTTATTTATATAGCCATTTATTTATATAGCCAGCAAATTTATATAGCCAGCCAATACGTTCGATACCCATTAACCGGTCCAATTTAGGTATGTATTAAGCATAGGACACATTACTGCCATTGATTTATATAGCCAGCTAATATCGTAGCCAGCCAGCCAGCGAATGCGTAGTCATTCAGTAGCTGTTAACGTCCACGATCCTGTTCCCATTTGCGCTACCGGTTCCCATACCTCGCTTCCGTAACCCGATGCTGTACCCCGTGCTATTCCTATGCCCGTGCCCTCTCCCGTTCTCGTGTCCGTTCCACTGCCCGTTCCTGTGCTCAGTTGCCGTGGCCATTCACATGTCCAGTTCCTGTATTCCGTTCTCGTGACTGTTTCCGCGTTTGTTCCTGTGCTTGTTCCCGTCTGTTGACGTACCCGTTTATGGACCCCGTTCCCATACCGATGCCCGTTTCCGTGCATACTCTGGTGACGTTCACGTTCCCGTAGCAGTGCCCGTGCTAGTCTCCGTGTCCGTTCCTGTGCCTGTTCCTATGCTTCGTTCCAGCGTCCCGTTCCCGTTACCATACAGCATTATCGTTCCCACATTCCTGCCCCTTGTTCCATTTGCTTCCGCCTTTCCCTGGGTGGCACGCCGCTCGCGGTTATGCTCGCCGACGCTGGGTGGCGGCGCTCGCCTCCCGTACTTCCGAGACTGTCTCGACGCGGCATAACAGCACAGTTCGGTTAAACTACAACACAACACCATTCACATAATAACTCACCTTACGTTGTCAACAAACACCTCCCTATGTAACACTGTCGATATCGAAGAATTACTTCAGAGGGCAACACCACTGACCCTGACGGATCATCCCAGGTCAACAGTGATAACGTTAATTCTGTATAATTTTAATAATAATAATAATAATAATAATAATAATGATAATAATAATAATAATAATAATAATTATAATAATAATAATAATAATAATAATAATAATAATAATAATAATAATAATAATAATAATAATAACAATAATAATAATAATAACATTTATTTCGCACACACACATAGTGGTACAGAGCATAACAATAATTCAGTCATCATACGGTCATACGCCCACTGCTTCCATCTGCCTTTCAGCAACTATGCGGTTGAGCAAAGCACTAAACATATTATGTACGGCAGCTTTTCCTGTTGATGCTGCTAGGTCTAGATGCATGATAGCATAATCCTGTCTTAGCTGATAATTATTGGCAGCAGGGAGTCCATTACCCCCATTGGCATTGAGTGCACACGTGACGATGCGATTATCGCTACAATTGAGCCTTTTCCAAAGGCATAGCTGCCTGCTTGCAACCAGCATGTGACAGGGCAGTATATTTACATCATGGCATAATTCATGATTTCTTCCCAACGAGGTAACCGAAGCAGTTTCTGTATACAAGAATGATATGCCACACATAATTGTCTAAAAATCGTTTCTCTCCTGCAACATTCCAGAGCTCGCAGCCATACATATGCATACAGTGAGCTCTAAACAGTTGCAGGAGTACTGGTCTATCAGCATATCCTAATTTCGCACACAGCATATGTACACTATAATACATGGAACGCTTCACTCGTCTCATGTCAGCAACATCCCTCATGTCACAGCGCACTAACGACCCAGATATTTAAATTCTTTGACCGAGGCAAGTTGGTGGCCATTCAACAGAATACAGGGCACACTCGAATTAATGAGATGGGTGGGAGAGTAAGGACGTTGCGGATGAAAATACATGGGAACAGTTTTCTTCACATTGAAAACAATATCTCGCTTAAGAGCAAAATATTCGCATAAATGTACAAGCTGCTGAAGGCCAACTCTTGTGGGAGACAATAATACAGGGTCGTCTGCATAGGCTATGATATCTACATCAGTTTGCCCTATATGACCTATATTTTTTGCTTTGTAATGCATGGTTTCTTTTAACACTTGGTTACACTTAAATTGGCTTAGCATCTCATGAAACCGACTTCAACAGCAGCACAATAAAAAAACGAAGCAACGAACAGTACTAAACATGCGTCACATTACTGCATATAACATGCACTAAGTACTAAGCGTCCGTACTAAGCAAAAGTATTATTTTGTTTACGAAACAGATTCGTCATTAATTGTCACTGAGCTTACAAAAATAAACGGCAATATTCATGCAGAATCATCCCACTGAACTCTCGCCGGACAGATCATCTAGGTATTTGTGCTCTGACGTCACAGCTCTCCACTTGACACTTGTTTGAAACGCTCAGTTTTGTGAGCGAACAATCTGAGAGGAGAGCACGTGCTGATCATCCGCAGACGGCCTAGGCGTGCCCGGACTCCTTTGGCGCGTGCTGCGGCCGAGCCCGCTGTCGGATCGATGCCAAATTTGAATGGCGGCCATGGTTCCTACCACCGGACCTGCTTGTCAATTTTCGCGCACCTGACTGAAACCGGCGCCGAGTTATGGTGAATGACATACCATGGACGGTGGACGGGCAACTTATAATTAATAAGATTGACTAGATGGCCTGGAATTTATATGGCCATTTATTTATATAGCCTGCTAATTTACATAGCCAGCCAATACGTTCAATGCCCATTAACCGGTCCGATTTAGGTATTTATTTTAATAATATACATTATTTTTATAGCCAGCTAATTTATATTTTAATATTTGATATTTCGTTTTATACAAATGTCCGGACGCCTGCCGGAATCGAACCCGCTTCACTCACTTAGTAATCGGCGACGCTACCCACTACACCACCGACGCGTACTGCTGAGCGTCCATTGTTAAAGTGTTGATCAATATTTTACGTGTGTATTCCTCATAACTTAACTATTAGTCGGTGGTGGAATATTTTAGGTGGATAGCATAGGAGACATTTATTTATATAGCCAGCTAATATATATATATATATATATATATATATATATATATATATATATATATATATATATATATATATATATATATATATATCCGGCCAATTCATTTCCTGCCCATTTCCCGGTCCGATTTATATGTTGTGAAAGGCGCCCGCTGTCGTCCGTGGGAACTCACGCTCGCCGGCCAAGGTTACTTGCCGTCAGCTAGCGCCACTGACGGCGGACGGCAAACTAATTCCGGCCGACGCCGTCACCTGGCGAGTCCCGGCGAGTCCGCGTCTTGGCATCAGGAATTATTCACGTTTGTCTTCATCATCAGTTACCTATTAGCTAGAAGCGAAATATTTTGGGTGGATAATGGTCAGTAAAGACGACGCTATCCGGGTGTATATTTTTTGTTGTTGTTGTGAAAACTCGTTTTGGTGTTATCTTTTACGGTGTTGGGAAGAATAGAATGGTAAACAAAAATATTGCCAAAATATTGCAACGCCTGTCAGTCTGCCTAAATATTGCTCAAACAGCTTTGTGCTACAGATATAATTGAAAGAGGGTACCTTCGCCTGCAAAGGGGTGAAGTCTCAGCGTTCTATGTTCAACAGTTTCCGAGTACCGATTTAGATACTGAAAATGCCGCTTTTTGTATGTAAGTTGTCATAACTTTCGACTTGAACTAAGCTTTGCTCTGAACGACATGTGACACGCCAGGCCAATGTACTCTCTGTCGAATCGTGTTTATCGCATTTCGCTGCGACCCTCGGTTTGCGAGTTATCGGCCCGGGATCGACGCGCGTTTGATCGTTTTCGTCGATTTGTGAATTTGGTCGTTTCCTATGTTAAACCAATGACACAGTTGTCGCCGACACAGCGGCCGACACGTATGTCGGATCTTGTTCAAATTGTAATACGACGGTGCGCCTCTGCCACCGGACCTGCGTGGCAAATTTCACGCACCTAGCTGCAACGGTTGTCGAGTTATTAGCCGATTTGTGTATGACAGTTACGTTATTTGATTTCCACGTACGTACCACGCACGCACGCACACGCAGGCACGCACGCACGCACGCACGCACGCACGCACGCACGCACGCACGCACATCTTAAAATGAATAATATAAGATTTCAGGTAATTTTTGAATACCGTGAAAAACACGATACGTCGCCGAAGAGAGAACGTGTATAAAAGAGGCGATAACGTTCGAAGGCAACTCTTTGTCACATTGCTCCCGAAACATCAACTCAACTTTCAACGTTAGCAATACTGTTTTGTGACGTCTGAGTACATACCATTCATCAGCAAGTTGGGACTCCATCATCACCGACTAGCACACATTATTAGCTAAAACTTTTGCATATTTCTCCAAAAGAGTGAGTAGAGTAATTGCAGCTGAAGTACTTACGTGAGCGTACCAACAAAATATTGTTTTTAGATTGGTTCTTCGGAAGACACAACCAAACGTGCTGTCATGATTTGTTGTTGATACACATCTGACGTGTCTGGCGCATTCACGGATACTCGGTGTTATTAAATGAAGTGTGTCTACTGACCTCGTTTATTTTGGTTTTTGACACAGGTTTATAGAACATAATTTTCTGAATCGAACCATGCCTTTCATTCATCCCGATTCACGATAGTTGCCGAGACATTCGAAAGACCCCACAAACTCACTGGCAGCAAAAAGTTATCGGGTAGACCCCAGCGAGCTTACCGCTACTAGAAGTATTGATAGTATCCATTAAACTGCTAGCATATCGTTAGCACCGGCCAATAGCATTTCGACAAAACAGCTCGTGAGCGCTGATAGCAGCAGGAGAACACAGCCTCGACGGCCATTTGTTTGCGACCGTGTGTTTACATCATCTTCATTGTTCGGTATTGTCGTTCCAATTTATGAATACCAGTGATGTGTCAATCCTGACTGATGCGTTGAAAAAAAGAGCAAACTACCAATAATCTGCAACCACCAACCCCAAACCAAAACAAGCGCAATTCCCACACGCATTGAATAGGCGGAACGATCGGATTGTTTTTTTTTTGTCTTAGGTGCGTCGGTCACGCAACATCTTCTTACCCCTGATTACCTTCACTGTAGTGGCGATCGTTTTATCGATATGGAATTGAAAAATAAGCAAAAACAATTTAAGTGCAAATTCAACTAAAGGGGCTCCAGATGTGAATTTCATCGTACCTAACCATCACACCAATAGCTACTTACCGTAAGAAAAATAATTTTGACGATCTAAAACAGTAGACACACTCTTTTTAACAGCGAGCAACACGACACATTTCCCCTAACGTTTGGATTACACCACTCCAGTTTTGGCAGTTATCTCGCTTCGCTTCGCTTCTGCTCAATATATTTGCAACAACAAAATCCATTGGTAAAATGTTATTAGCAGTAGCCGATTCACTAATTTTCGAAACCGGAGCGTCTCGTTATAGAAGCATGCGCTCATGTATTGCATTTAATTTGTCGCATGTGTTAGCAATTCTACACGAAGAACTTACCTATGTCTCCTGAGAATCGCAACTCTGTTTGGGTTGAATATTCACTCCCTACTTGTTTCATTCGTTAGCGAAGGCCTAGTGTGTTCATGAATATCGTGGCTATCCTATGACAGCTGGTCTCAAAGGTTCATATATGGTTCTCACATGGAGTGGGTGGTTTGGCTTAATAAGCAAAGTCGTGCAAATCATATTCTTTGTCCAGAAAATAATTCTTGATAGAATATCGTAGCAAAGCATCTCAACCGTCGCACGTTATTGTAGCGCTGTTTCATCATGGCTACTGGCCATCGTAACCTGATATAGCGATCTCCGTCTGGCCCTGGCTATTTCAGGTGATGGCTGTTCAGTACCCGGCGACTCAGTTCTGGCTGGAGCGCCACTTCAACGAGCTTTTCCTAGTCATCAATGCACTCTTCCAGAGGCATTATCTCTTCACATATGGTAAGCCATTGTTGCTGTTTGGAGTTGTGACATCTGCCACGTCAATATTCGAAATGTGGTCATTAAAAAACAAATATATTACTTTTCAGTCCTCTGTCATGGTATGCGCGACTGAAGCGATTGATATGGCATGCTACCGAATGTGTTCGTTTTCAGCTGAGTTACGTAGTTAGGGTTTTATGCTATCAGAAAAGACACTATCGGAATAGTTATTTTCAAACTCCGAATACATATTTTTCACCCCGCTTAACCAGTATACCTATATTATAGTGTTGGGCTTTGTTTCACTCTTCACCATATACACCAGGGCTCCTGAACCCTTTATCGTTGTTATTGTTTCCTGTTGTGTGCGTTGAAAGTCGAAACATTCACCCATACCGGCGTATCGCCATATTGCAGCTGCTGAACAACAGCTCTTAAACGAAGTCATAATGTTCTCATATCGACACGTTTAAAAGACCGGCTTATTATTTCAAGGACGTGATTAGCTCTACCCGGACGCAATTTCTGTCGAACTGTCCATGATTTATTATAGGTTGCTTCTTCATCAACACGGTCGATTTCCGTATACTGTGCATGAAATGTGATACGTGACCATCCGGCTGTCTGGAATTTGTGTATATCTTTGTATCATCTGATAAACATTTGGATTCCATTGTTGTTCCAGTCTCCAAAATCATTTATAAATCGTTATTTTAAAATGTCAGTTTATTGTTTATTTCGTTAGACTGTGACCTGGTTTTGGTCCTGTGCCGTCAGCGGGCTCGCTGGCTGAGAGTTTCTACGGTATCAAACGTACACCGGTGGCTGGCAGTGACGAGAGACCCAGCCTGCGACTGCTGCCGTCTGAGGTGTACCGCAGTCTGGTCTGGCTCTGTGCGTTTCCCTATGTCAAGACCAAGCTGGACACGCTGTATGAGGAGCTGGAGCACCAGCACGCCAGTGGAGTCGTGCCGGAACAGGTGGGTGGCTGGCATATAGACCGTTCATGCAGTCGTGCTCTGCTCTGTTCTTCAGTCATTTTTCCAGTGTTATGTTGCCTTGTTTGTATTCGTTATTATAGTATGCAGGGTTATTGGCCGTCAGCGAAGTATATAGCACTGTAGTGTGATTTCGCAGTTGTTTCTCCCTCCGTCCGTCTTCAGACGGCCGTAGCCACGCGGCTCTGGGCGCGTCTAGCGGCAGCCGCAATGGCCGCCACCACGCGGGTCTCCCGGGCCTCCAGCTCCGAGCGGATGTTGTACATCAGTGAGTATCGTGTCCTTATCAGGGCCGGGCACCGGAGCAGCACCCTGGCAGTCCCGAGTTGGCTGGCGGCCGATCCTGTGCATATAGGACTGCGAGCCCGATCAGTGGCCAACCCGAAGCTGGTGCACGTCCACGGCGCTGGGGCGGTCCAGTCCGGTCACTGGCGGCGGCCCCCGTCCACCCATGAGGGTCCGTAACCAGCCAGGCGGCCACTCCCGGATGGTACGGGCGCGGGCGGTTCTGGCCACCGCTCGGCAGATGGTCCTGGTGTCTATGGGGACTTGCTGCTGCGGGAGCTCTGCGGCCTCTCGGGCGACGCTGTCGGCTCTCTCATTGCCGTCAATGCCGCAGTGGGACGGGACCTACTCGGCGTGGATCGCTCGGTGGCGCCATATGGCGACGCCCAGCGGCGCCTCCTGAGCAGCCGGGCCGGTCCGCAGTGTCGCCAGTGCCGACATGCTGTCCGGGCATGATATGATGGGGACGTCTTGGTCTCTGGGGCGGTCTTGCAGAGGTTGGAACCCAGACGCCTGGGCGAGCATCGCTGCTCTGTAGCTGGAGCAGTGACGTCCGGCCGAGACCCGAACCTCCTCTTCTTGTCAGGCTCCGGCGCCTCCGTTGCTAACGCCTCCCTCTGCAGAGCCGTCCGTCCATAGCCAGATGGCGCACTGCGGCAGGGAGGCCAAATGCAGGGCGGCTGCCCGCTCCTTCTCCTCCGCCGCGGTACCGGTTCGGAGTGGCCCTACGTCCAGGCAGAAGGTGACGTCAGCTCCGCGTTCCCAGGGCGGGGGCAGCACGGGCTCGACCGGCAGCGAGATGTCAGCCTCGGTCCAAGCCCGGCGGCCGAGCGTCCTCCAGCCCCGCACCGAGGTCAGCCGCGATGGCGCCGTGGCCTCGGCAGTCGCTCGCAGCGGATCCTCCGGTAGGGACGCCAGCGCCTTTCCTAGTAGACGGGCGGCGAGGACTTGAGACCTCTCCGCCATCGGGGCGAGTCGTGCCTCCATCATCACCGCGTGAACCGGTGTTGAGCGGGGGCAGCCGGTGATGACACGCGCCGCCGCCCTCAGCTCCCGATCGAGGAGCTCGGCGTGGGAGGGGCCGCTGCAGGCAGCCAGGCGGCGGCGGCGTGTTCGAGGGCGCCCCGTATGTATCCGTTGGTCACAGTCTGCAGGGCGCCCTCGTCCAATCCCCAGCTGCGGCCGGCAAGGCGTCGCAGGTGGGCGACTCGGGAGCGGACTCTTCGTCGTAATCGTCGGCAGTGGGCACCGAACTGGAGGCGGCGGTCAATCTCAACGCCGAGGAGAACCAGGGTGTCACAGGTCACTTGCCGACACCGTCTTCCCTGCCACCTTTATGGTGCATCCGACGGCGTCTCGGGCATTCTGTAACAGCACCAGTAGTTGGATCTTCTCCCCGGCGACCAGCATCTTGCTCCTGTCAGCCCAGGCGGCTAAGGAGTCCGCCGCTGTCTGGGTGCGCTGTTTCGCCACCTCCAGTGTTGCTGGAACATAGCACTGCGGTGTCGTCAGCGTATATGTACGGGGAGGTGCCAGGTGCGCGGAGGGCGTCTGCCAGTCCCGCCGCCCATAACAAAAACAACTGGGGCGACAGGACGCTATCCTGTGGGAGTCCCGCGCAGAAGATCCGCTCTTTGGAGAGCGCCCCCTGCACCTCGACCCGTACTCCGCGGTCGCGCAGCCAGTCCCATACCCAGCGGACTAAGCAGAGGGGTAGGCCGAGCTCAAGTAGGCGCGTCCGCAGCAGTTTGTGGTCCACAACGTCGTAGACCCGGCTGAAGTCGTACGCCGTCAGGAGATACTTCTGGGCAGTGCTGCCGTCGGGCCGCTCCGCTCTGTTGTCTCTCTGCCACCCGTCATGCACATTCTGTACTAGGCGGCCGATGCTGTCTTCTACGGACCGTCTGGACCTGCAACCCACCTGCTTTGGGGGACCAGGCCGCGGCTTTCAGCTACAAACTCCAGTCGAGGCAGGATCAGGCGTTCGACGAGTTTGCTTACACAGCTTATCAGAGCTATGGGCCGGTAGCTGGTCAGCAGACGCTTGTCTTGTGATGCCATTGTGATCGGGACCGTGGTGGCCGCTCGCCACTATCGAGGAACCGCATCTTCCTCCCACGATTGGTTGGTCAGGTGCAGGAGGACGCCGCGGGCCACCGGTCCGAGGTGCTTCAGCATTTCATGGGTGATCCCGTCCGGTCCTGTAGACATGTTCAGCTGGGTCGGCTGGATGGCTCGGCTCAGCTCTTTCTCAGTGAAGGGCGAGCAGCACCCGGTGCGGGCGCCGGCGCAATCTGCGCAGCGACGCCAGCCCAGCTCGGTCAGCCGTCGTCGCGCAGCTCCGGCCCGGCGTCGCGCAGCTCCGACCCGGCGCAATCTGCGCAGCGACGCCAGCCCAGCTCGGTCAGCCGGCGTCGCGCAGGGAGATCGATTTTCGGCGCTCGCACCTGACGGGAGACCTGGGCGTATTGGGCGGCAAAGGCGTTGGCCTTCTCCTCCGCTGACACGATCAGCCGGTCACCGACCCTCATCGCTTCGCCGTCCCGGTGGTCGTCGTCCACGGCGCCCTCCCACTTTGTCAGCAGGCGGGAGACCCGACCCGTTGCCCGGCGCTTGGCGTCTTGCGCGTATTGGACTCAGGGTCTCCGGCTCGGATGTCTCGCCTCGCCGCTTGGCTCTCAGCAGCCGCCTGCTGGACTTCAGGGTGCAGGGCCCACGGCTTGGAGTCTCTCCTGGCTCCCCGAGGGATGTGCTTCTTGCCAGCATCTTGAAGGGTGGCGGTGAAGCGGGTAGCCACCTGCTGCAGCGTGGTCTGTGGGGGGGGGGGGGGGGGGGGGGGAGCTGCCTCGCAAGCTCTCTGGAACCCCAGCCAGTCGGCCCGGTGGTGGGCCCATCGGGTCTTGCGCAGCCTCTGGGGAGCCTCTGCTGACTCCCGGAGTTGGGCAACTGTGCCGCCACCACATCCGCTCGCACGGTGGGGAGCCAGCGCTGGAGTTCCGCTTGTTTAGGGCGGAGCCCTTCCGCATTACAAGACACGACAGTCAGGTGGCTTCTCCGGTTGAGGCGGTACCTTCGGTTTTTGAGGCGACGGTGCTGGTGGCCCGGCCGCTGGGCCGGGTCCCCGCGGTGGGCGCCCCCTCCCGTCGGCGCTCCCGGCATGGGGGGGGGGGACGGGGGCAGGTCTGTTGATTAATCATCTAGTGGGCCGGGGCCGCGGCGTGGTGCGCGGCGGCTCCCAGGCCCGTTGACGACGACTCTTCGGAGGAGGAGGTCCGGGAGAGCGGCCGGTGGCAGCGAGAGGCCGCCCCCAGCCGCGCCCCGGAGAGGGCACGTTGACTCCCGTTTGGCGTCCCGGACATCGGAGTCGGCCGACGCCAGGCGGACCCGAGGGCCCATGCCCCCCCCCCCCCCCACACACACACACACAACCACCACTTGAAGGCGGGAGTCTCCAGGGTACTTTTTCGTAGTTAGAAAGACCATTGGTTGCAAATTGATATTCGGACATATATGACGTATGAATCATATCTACTGGGTCATTTATATGTGCCTGTGACCAGGACTATAATACAAATTGATCCTGTAACTTTGCCCTTTTGCGGGCTCCGCAGGCAACTAATGCCTACCCGGGCAGCAGAACGTTACGTTACTGCGATAATTTACCAGTAAAACGCTTTAATCGACGAAGGACGAGCGAGCCCGTAGAAACCCGATAGTTTCTGAGAAACGGAACAGGGGTGTGCACGTGCGCACGTGCAGTATGACCCAGAGTTTGACTTGCGCGACATTGCCAGTAGTGTGGTCTAAAACCACACACCAAATTTCAGCCTAATCGTTCCAGCCGTTTCTGTGTTACGGAACAGGGGTGTACACGTGCGCACGTACAGTGTGACCCAGAGTTTGACTTGCGCGACATTGCCAGTGGTGTGGTTGTTGTTTGCCGGATTCCACCGGTTGTGTAGTCCATATAACGGAACATCGATCAACATCAGGAACATTAAATGACAAGACCCAGTAAAACATACATGAACAATGATGGTATTCAAGGCCGAAACATATATACTAAGATATACGAAATATGAGATAATATATAGTATTATACCCCATATTATACAGTATCATACCCCGAAATATAGACAATATTATACATATTTATTATATATAGGTAGTATACATATACCTACGATTACATGTTATACAATTACATAGTATACATACTATACATATATTATACATAACATAGTATAAAATAGACGGAATACAGGTAGGCAATTATTTGAATGGCCAAGCTATTTCAAAGTACTTTTATCTGCAATGTACCTCCCGGAGTAGCGCTATATTGCGTATTATTTTACTGGGCTTAAGTGACTACGTGGGTGGCAAAGCAGCACCGAATTAATTGTTGCAAGTTAAACCAAATGTAACTACTGGGTAAACAACTAATGTGAATACACTAATGTGAAGACAGTACCTTAATATGAATCAAGGAAAATAATCTTGACACATTTTTTCAACAACGGTCTGGGGATGTCATTCAGATTAGGAACTAACGTGGCTATGGCATCATTCCACAGGAACGTGCCAGCACAATAAAGTGGATATTGTCGATAATTTGTGAGTCAATAGTTTGGTGTGACGCTTCCAGCGTTAGTCGTGGTATGCTCTTGGAAATGGCGTACGTGTCGTGTTGGTCTATTCGCATGAGCTATGGTTATTTTGTCTGCAATTGAGCTTGGGACTCAACCAGTGATGAAGTCATGTAAAACTAATAGCATATGGTATTTAACCAAGTCAACGAATTTCAGCATTCGGAGCTCACAGAAAAGACGAGAAATTGAAGTGCTGGGCTCAACCCCCATTATTAGACGTATAGCACGTTTTTGAACTGAGATGATAGGTTTAAGAGATGAGTGGTAGTTGGAGCCCCAGATGACTGAACAGTACGTTAGATAGGGTAAGATCAATGCATTGTAAAGGTAGATTATTAGCTCTCTGTTTAGTAAAAATCTGTCTTTATATAAAACACCAAGGTTTCTGCTGCATATGCCTGTTTATGTGTGTTTTCAATTTCAGGTTGTCATCGACTAATACACCGAGATATTTGACCGTCTTAGCTCGCTTTAAGTGAGCGCCTGCTACTGGAATATTCATATTTACTTCAGTATCATGTGTTGAGTAAAGTTGATAAAAGTTTTGGGTATTGACAAAGACAATCTGTTGGCATGTAGCCAGGCAGATATCTTGGGAAATGAACGTGATATGACACTTTGGAGGTCAGCATATGTAGGAGCAGAGTATATCAGGGCTGTATCATCAGCAAAAAGTAGTATTTTGCCTCACCACAAGCTGTGTGTAAATCATTTATGTACAATAAAAACAAAAGGGGTCCCAAAACGGAGCCTTGCGGGACCCCGCAGGTTGAGTCAACTCTATCTGAGATATGCCATTATATTTAAGTGTTTGCGTTCGTGACATGAGGTAGGATCTTAACAGATTAAGAGAGTCTCCAACAATGCCGTATTTGGAGAGTTTCATCAATAGAATATCATTGTTCACTGTGTCGAACGCACGGGCTAGATCAAGGTAAATTCCCGCTGTTTTTCTTTTATCTGTCATATTGGCTGTTATGAAGTCAGGAATTAGGGATAATGGCATATAGGTTGAATGATTTGACCTAAATCCAAATTGATTGTCATACAGGACGTTATGTTCAGTGATAAACGTCAATAGTTGGTCATACATTATTGATTCGAGAACTTTTGACAGAACCGGTATAATTGATATAGGTCTATAATTGGAAAACTGCGTATGTATACCAGTTTTGTATATAGGAATTATGAGGGCAAGTTTAAATTGTTTTGAAAAGGTCGATTCTGTAATGCATAAATTAATAAGATGTGTAAGTTCTGTTATAATAGCTGGCAGTAGACATTTGATGAGCTTGGTGCTGATACCATCAAGTCCAGCACCTACTTCATTCAAGCTATTAACAGTTTGAGTGACATGAAAACTCGTGGTGGGGCTAAAAGACATCGTATCAGGCACCCCGACACCTTCCATAAGGTTCATAGGATCTGCACTGGCTGGTCCTAGGGCTGAGTTGAGGTTTGGGTCTACTCTGCTGTAGTATGTGTTGAAGGAGTCTGCAATGCGATGGCGGTCATCTGTGAGGTCAACATTAACTTGAATTGGTTCGGAAGCCCCTCAGTATTCATAGTTCTCCTGAAAGCTTCAAGTAAATTGACCCACAAAAGCTTTGGGTTACTAGCATGTTTCCGGAATTGGTTTTGGAAATAATGTCTTTTAACATGCCGTATAGTCAACCTCAGCGTGTTACGATACCTTCTGAATATTAGTTGATTTTCAGTGGTACGATTGATATTAAATTGTTTCAGAAGTTTACTCCTTTTTCTTAAAGATCGAAGGATACCCATTGTTATCCACGGTTGAATAGGCGTATATTTTCTGGATGGTCTGGTATTAGATGGCCTGACGGTCTCGTCGTTAATGGTACTCACAAGACGTTCAGTAGCTAGTTCGGGATCATCGATATTCAAGTATCCCCCAAGTTTCTCAGATATATTAGCTTTAAGTTCTTCAATACGCCCATGTCAAATATAGGGTGAGGATGGATTGGGTTGGGACGTATTCCACAAGTGGTGACAAGATTACTAGTGCAGAATACCGCTTGGTGGTCTGCAATGTCGGCATACACTGTACCGTTAACTTTGACTGTATCCAGTGTATTACAAAATATATTATCGATAAGCGTTCTACTGTATGGAGCAGTATTTGCGATTCTAGTGGGGATGGTTATGGTGGGGAAAATCCAAAGGAGTTGAGACAATCGAGGAACATTTTAACATCATTTCTATCACTATCATTGTAGAGAAACAGGTTCATATTCCAGTCACCAGCCCAAAAGCAAGGTTTGTTTAACTGATTAATGCTTTGCAAAATCTCCAAGATAAGACAAAAACTTCTTAAGTGGATGTGATGGGGATCTATATGTGGTAGCAGCAATAAATGAGGGACGACCGGGAAGAGTTGCTTGGATAAAGATGGATTGGAACTCGTCGGATCTATATTTTTAGAGACACTAAATTGATCCATAGTTTTACAGAATGGGAATATTTCTTTTTTATGTATATTGCTGATCCCTTGCCTCTTACTTTTTCTTTCGGTACTGTGTGTACTTGTTCATATCCAACTATGTTGTACCCATTTGTCAGTTCAGGTTCGAGCCATGTTTCAGAAATCATGAGTCCATTTCAAGTTTTGTCTTATGGATTCAAGTTACAATGCCATCCTGATTCTGTTTTAGCGACTGTGCATTCAGGTGGAGAAAGGAAAACTGTGTTTTTGTTTTGTATTTATGCACGCATTGTGATGTTGTCATGGCTGTACAGCCATAAGCTAGAGTGTGCAATTCTGGGTGAAGTAAGTGGGGACTGTCATTTGGTATCTCGGAGTTGTTGCCTCATTAATGACACAGTAAGCTCCTTGAAGAGGAATAGTTTATATTTAAGTGAACTTAAAAACTCAACGGAAAGATAGAAATGGGAAGAAAAAAACTAATACAATAGCTTTCAAGATAAGTATATGCACAAAACTACCTAAGCTAATCATCATAATTCAAGTGGTCTGAAGTTTAGGCATGTTAACTCAACTCGAGGGTTCAGGACGTGACCTGCTGGCTAGAACTGGATCGGATAGCACGAGACTCTTGTGAGCGGTCAGTTGTGGATGCCTGGTGATGACCCTGACGTTGTTGGTGTTGTCGACGTGCTGGCACCTGTTGTGTCCATGGCTGATGGCCAGGGACACGGTCCGGATGTTTATTTCCAGCGTACGGAGGGCGGAACTGATCGCAGATCCCTACTGATGTGAGTTCAACTTTCTTCCCATCACACAAGCCCCTGATCTGTCCCTTGCTGGGCCCCACTGGGATCTCGGTAGGTTTGGTCTCCCTGCTTTCAGATGTGCGAATAAATAATCTTGCCCGACTGGGTGTAGTAGGATACCACTGGGGAGCTTCCATTCTGGTTCAGTTCCTTCAGATGGTGGACCACAGCAAGTCTTTCGGAAGTGAGAGACTACAAAATCACCAGCCCCCTTTTCTTGTGCTTGTTTCTGGCACTTTACACACGGTCACTGTCATCCAGTGATGTGAAGCGAACCAGGATAACTTTGGGATTTTTAAGCCTATGGCAGGCACATATTTGATGTGGTCATGGATGCCTAGATACTCTTTAAGGAGCTGAATGGCATACTTGCGCACATCTTCACCTCTCTCGGGCAGGTCCACGCCCTCCCCACTGATCAGTATCGTCTGTTTGCGCGAGTACATTCGCTGAGATTCGAGAGATAACAGGATGTTGGCCTGGTCCTGCTGGATCTCCTGCCACTGAGTTTTAGTCTGACAGAGATTCTCCTCCACTGCCTCTAGGCGCACTACAATCTCAGAATGATGCATCTCACGTCGTTCATGCGATGATTCTAATTTCTCTAAACGTTGTGACAGAGCCTCAACCAGAGCCTTTAACTGGGCGTTTTCAGTGGGTTGGGACGTCTCTCTATTTGTTCTTTTTGGGACGGCATAATGGTAGATAGTTACTTTTAACTAGAAGGTACTGTCAGTTTAGTCAGGTATTGCAGTATCAGGCAGGTTAGAATAATACCGTCGTCAATCATTCATTGCAGATGCGTCGGCAATCAAATATTTAATGTGCTGCAGATACTAGTATGCATAGACCTACCTAAGTTTCACATATACATCATTACAGTTATGCTCATTGAATTGACATTGAAACACATACACTCTTAAAGACCAACCAGCTTAAAATCGAATTAAAACCAAATTCAAATGCAAATGTGATTCAAGAGGAAAAAGCAGGCCAGTGCCTCTGACTTTATCAAGCCTCTGACTTTATCTACTATATTTAGACTTAGAAAACGACTGTAATGGCCATTCAATCAAAACCTCCTGATATAATAGTGAAAGGGACGGACAAAACACAGTAGCATCAGTAATACAGTATACGTCACCATTTAAAATGCAATGAACATCTTCAGGATTCAGAGAAGAGTTGGAGACAACAGGCAGACAGGTAGATGATGAGTCCAGGTAGATGATGATCCCAAACCTCCAACGACCAAGTGATGACTCCAGTATTGGGCGACAGAACTCGGCAGTGTAGCAGGAGCGAAGCAGCAGTGCATGAGACAGATCTCGGCAGTGTAGCAGGAGCGAAGCAGCAGTGCCTGAGACAGATCTCGGCAGTGTAGCAGGAGCGAAGCAGCAGTGCCTGAGACAGATCTCGGCAGTGTAGCAGGAGCGAAGCATCAGTGCCTGAGACCGATAATCACGGATGACGCTGTAGTCTTGGAATGATGACTGATGACGCTATAGTCCTAAACTGGACTGATGACGCTGAAGTCCTAAACTGGACGGATGACGCTATAGTCTTAAACTGGACTGATGACGCTATAGTCTTAAACTGGACTGATGACGCTGAAGTCTTAAACTGGACTGATGACGCTATAGTCTTAAACTGGACTGATGACGCTATAGTCTTAAACTGGACTGATGACGCTGAAGTCTTAAACTGGACTCATGACGCTATAGTCTTAAACTGGACTGATGACGCTATAGTCCTAAACTGGACTGATGACGCTATAGTCTTGAACTGGACTGATGACGCTGAAGTCTTAAACTGGACTGATGACGCTGAAGTCTTAAACTGGACTGATGACGCTATAGTCTTAAACTGGGCTGATGACGCTATAGTCCTAAACTGGACTGATGACGCTATAGTCTTAAACTGGACTGATGACGCTGAAGTCTTAAACTGGACTGATGACGCTGAAGTCTTAAACTGGACTGATGACGCTATAGTCTTAAACTGGGCTGATGACGCTATAGTCCTAAACTGGACTGATGACGCTATAGTCTTAAACTGGACTGATGACGCTGAAGTCTTAAACTGGACTGATGACGCTATAGTCTTAAACTGGACTGATGACGCTATAGTCCTAAACTGGACTGATGCCGCTATAGTCTTGAACTGGACTGATGACGCTGAAGTCTTAAACTGGACTGATGACGCTGAAGTCTTAAACTGGACTGATGACGCTATAGTCTTAAACTGGGCTGATGACGCTATAGTCTTAAACTGGACTAATGACGCTGAAGTCTTGAACTGGACTAATGATCACGGACAACTGAGACTGAGTCGACGCACAATCACGGATGATGCTGTAGTCTTGTTTGTCAATGTCTATCGATGTTTGCCTGAATGTCTTTATCAATGTCAATGTTTTATCGCTTTTTCCTGAATTAGTATGAGATCAATGCATGCATATAAGGAGTAATCATTTTCACCTCACTATATCTTCACTTAGGTACTAGTTACTTCACAGTTGCTTTTGTATGCGAAAGTTTTGTACGCGAAAGTTGTCATTATTTATATATTATTTATACATTATTTATATTTATATATTATAGATATATTCATCAATATCGATATATCAATCCGGCTTCAGTCTTCATCGATATACAGGGTGTACGGAAAAAAACATACTCTGGATTTTAGCTGGTGCTTCAATATGCAAGTGCCAATTTTTCTGAAACTTTTCATGATTATAGCTTGGAACGTGGTAAAACCGATGAACACGGAAACAAGTCCTTGGAGGTGTTTGTTAATATTGAAAAGGCGTTTTGCGTGGAAGCCTACATTCCAGGGTGTGTTCCAGGGTGTCCGGAAAAAAGATACTGTGATTATCCGTAATCATTTCGGTTGTAAACAAACAATATAAAACAAATTCGAGTATCGTTATATTCACCAGTTCATGGCAAAACAGATAATGCATGACATTTGTATAGAGACTCCCTCTGTCAGTCACAGCTCACAGTGCAGCCTCCTACAGAAGATGCTCGATGTGCGCCCCCTTCCGGCGGATCAGCTGAGGCAGTCGCACAGTCTGCAGATGGTCGACAGCTTTGTCGATCATCGCTGAGGGCATGCGGCCAAGGCCATATAAGGAGGTAGAGTCATCCGGCGATTCTACGTGATCATGACGTCAGAGCGTGACGGTATGTGTATCCATCGGCCTCCTCCGCCATTGCAGTTAATGCTATTTCGGGAGAAATAAATACTATCTAACTCGGAAAGTAAAAAGGTTACGAAAAAAAAGTGTTGGAAAGCTCAAAACAAAGCGAATCGAAATCTGTTGGATCATTTTAGGCTCAGGTCCATATTGAGGTCACTAGAGGTCATCAAAGGTCAGGGCCTTGTTCACGGTCCCCCTGCGGTTCGGCGGCCACCAGCTGAGGCTCTAAGCCCCGCCCATTCGATGAACTTTTGATTTGACCTAATAAACCACATGCAATTGGTATGAATCGACGCGTTCTGACGAGGTGAACACGATGACATCAAAATAATTGCTGTATCTATATTTGTCGAAAAGTTATTTGCAAAAAAAAACAGTTTTAACCGACCGCAGACGACATGCGCCAGAATTGACTACTAGGGTGACGTCATAAGTAGAAGTGGACACGTTACGGAGATAGGGATGACACCCCCTGCATGCGGCCGACTTATGCGATGATGGCGCGCCTCAGGTCTTCTGTTGTTCTGGGCTTGTCTTTGTAAACACGGTCCTTGACCCCAGGCGCGTAACCACCTCTGGGGTCACTGGGGATCAGTCCCCAGTAACATTTTCGGATTTTAACATTACGCCTATGGGTGTAATGTTACATAACATTACGGCAATGGGCGTTGCATGGAAATAATAGACTTCAAAGTGCCTTCGTCCCCACCTACTTTCGGAAGGTGGTTACGCCCATGCTTGACCCTTGTAAACACGGTCTCCCCACAGAAAGAAATCCAATGGACTGAGGTCCGGGGAATAGGGTGCCCACGCCACCTCCGCCTTGAGGCTAACAGAGGCAGTGTCTGTACAAATGTCATGGCTTATCTGTTTTGCCATGAACTGGTGAATATAACGATACTCGAATTTGTAATATTGTTTGTTTATTACCGAAATTATTACGGAAAATCACAGTATCTTTTTTCCGGACACCCTGGAACACACCCTGGAATGTAGGATTCCACACAAAACGCCTTTACAATATAACAAAAACATCTCAAAGGACTTATTTCTGTGTTCATCGGTTTTGCCACGTTCCCAGCTATAATCATGACAAGTTTAAACAAATTGGTAGGTGCATATTGAAGCACGAGCTAAAATCCAGAGTATGTTTTTTTCCGGACACCCTGTATCATTCAAGATTCGAGCTTCAGGATTGCCCTTGGTTGGAGTACTTTGGCAAGCAGTTGTTTTGCAACGTTGGAGACTCTCCTTACCACAGTCACGTTCCGCGAAAGAAAACTGTTTGTGATTGACTGCAGGAATATTCGCAAATTTAACCAAATATCCTTAAAAAGCCAAGAGAAATACCTGTTTTTGTGTTCGTTCCGGGTGTTTCACGTCTCCATCTTGCGGCTTTGGGCTCAAAATTAAATATGCTTCATTCTAGCTACACTTTCCGTTCCAAACCACGTAAAGAACTGCTCCCAGGTACGGGCAAACGCGGAGCTGCTGAAGGCTGCTGCTTCTCAGTCAAAAATCAATTCAAAATCAAAATTGTCATTACAATTGTTTAAATTATAATATTTTAATAACATCAAACCCAGCTAAAAATAGCCTGCCCACGCATTGTTATTTATCATGAAAGGATATAATGTTTCATGCACTTTATCTTTTGCGGATATGTATCAAACTTCTATGAACAATCAACAACAATTTGGTGTGTGGTCTCAAACCACACACCAAATTTCAGCTTAATCGTTCCAGCTGTTTCTGAGTTACGGAACAGGGGTGTGCACGTGCGCACGTGCAGTGTGACCCAGAGTTTGACTTGCGCGACATTGCCAGTGGTGTGGTCTCAAACCACATAGGCGTAAGAACGGGGGGCATGCCCCCTACTTTTCAGGTTAGGGGAAGGGCAGCAATGTTAACTGCCCCTCCCCCCCCACACACACATACACACACACTTTTGAACGATTTCTCCTCCAAGAACCGGGGGGCCGGGGAGGCCAAGGCCCCAATTTTAGGCTGGGGATCCAACCATATTAACCCGCGCCCCGCTGGGGGCAAAATCTCTCCCCCCCTCCCGGAATTTCTCAATAACTTGAAAGCTATGGAAGATGTCGACGTGAAAGTTTCACGGTAAAACTTTCAGTACCTTATGCTACATCAATTATACGTTCCTCACCAGATTTCAGTGAAATTGATGTAGTACTTTGGGAGATAAGGACGTTTTAATTACGTCATGTCATGCCATTTTTGGTGGAAAAATGATAAATGCTTGAAAAATCGTAGAAAATCGAGTTTTGATGAAAATTACAAATAAAACCGTCTGTCGAAAGGAAATGACATTCTCTTCCAAACGGTTTGCTCGGATTATCGATTTTTTGGGTTTTGAGCCCAAAAAAATCAAAAAACTTTTTTTTGCGGAAGAATTTCCACAAATTTTAAGATATAAAAAACGGAAGATATATTAGCAAACCAAGCATGGACGATACACAAACCAAATTTCAAAGCAATATCTGTATTTTTGACTTATTGCTTATGGCTCCCTAAGTACCAGTAAGGCGCCGTAGTTGGCGATGAACGAGCGAGCGCGAAGGAAATGTATGGGCAATTTCAACTCGATCGGGCAAGTAGTTTCTGAGATACAAAAAAGGTGTGCACGTGCAGAGGCACCCACCTTTGCCTTGTGGGGAAATGGGGGCTGAGAGGTCCCCAACCCACACACCAAATTTGAACACAATCGACTCAGCCGTTCCAGAGATATATAATAGGGGTGTGCACGTGCGCACGTGCAAAGCCATCCCATCCCTGACTTGTGGAAAGGCGGCGGCTGAGAAGTCCCTAACCACACACCAAATTTGAACACAATCGGCTCAGCCGTTCCTGAGATACAGAATAGGGGTGTGCACGTGCGCACGTGCAGAGTCACCCCACCCCTGAGTTGTGTGAAAGTGGCGGCTGAGGGGTCCCTAACCACACACGAAATTTGCACATCATCTGCCCAGCCGTTGCGGAGTTATTGCGAGAAAATACTTTTCAACACCCCTCACGCGGCACGCGCCACTCGCAGTGGTAGTCACCCACATGAGTCGGCACTGGTCTCAAACAGGGTAGGTTAGATGGGGCTACTCAGCAAAGAATTCCGCTTGTCAATCGGACGTGCGGTTGCAGAGATATGAGTTCAAAAGCGTCGCCACGGGCCGGGTCGGGCCTGTCCGGGCCGGGCCGCTCATAATCATATTTTGTTTATTTTGTTTATTTTGTTTATTTGCTTTCATCGCCAACAGAGTCATACTCCACTGACAGGCGAAGTCAAAAAGATAAAAGACATGAAACACAACACATATATCACAGCCTAAAGTCGTTATAAAAGTAGAAGATGAATGACATGATGAACGAAGTGATGATGAATATACGGTTAAAACGTACCTGATCACGAGAGCTCTAAAAACGCCAAAACTGTCATGAAATATGTCTACGTTCAAATGACTGGCCAAGAAAACATTCATGGCTTTAGGGATCCTGCAGAACATCCCTGATTCGATAGTTCTGACTCGAGCTCGAGGCACGGCGAACAGGGTGAGGGTGCGGGTCGATCGAGGCGGCACGTGCAGAGGAAAAGAGTTGAGCAGAACCTGAGAATCCACTCTCCCCCGCATAATGTTCCTCAGGAAGAGCATGTCATGCTGCACTCTGCGTTGTGCTAAAGATGGAATTTTGAAATGGAGCAGAAGGCTACCATAAGAAAGATCATTCGTTTGTCCGGAGGAAGTGTGAGCTAGCAGCCAAATGAGGAACTTGTGCTGCACTCGATCGACCCGCACCTTGTGGGAGTTGGCCGCCCCCGCCCAGACCACGCTGCAATATTCTAAAATCGATCGCACATTCGCGAAGTACGTAGCCAGTACTGCGCTTCGGTTGAATTTTGACTTGCTGGTACCTACTTGGAAAGAGCGGATAAGGAGGCCGAGTGCACGGTTGGCCCTGCTGACAGTATCCGATACATGTGGTGCGAAAGTTAATTTGGTGTCCATCGTTACACCCAGGTCCCTGATCTTACTCACATGTTCCAGCTCGGTACCAGCGATAAAATACTTGGTCTGGACGGGCGCACGCCCGAGAGTCATCGTAAACGATTTGCATTTTGCAGGGTTGAGAGCCAGTCCCCACCTGACGGACCACGCTGCCAGATGGCTAAGATCCCTCTGCAGCAACAGTCCTTCAGATGGAGTGGTGATTATATATTTATATTATAAAATCACCACTATTACCACATATTATAGTGATGATATATTTTTCCGATACATCACGGAAGGACGAGCGAGCGCTTCGCGCTCGCTCGTAATAAGTAACTCATGACGTAATTTTTGTTAAGTTACGTTTTTTGTTTGCTTTTAGTGACCACATACAGATAAATAAATGCCACCGCTGTATTTCCGAGGCAAAGCTGGTCTAGAAACATGCCTTTTTTATTTAGATTAATCAATTTCAAATGTTGTTCTTATTGTGACCTGACCTTGACCTGAGAGCTATTATATGGGGTCAGGTTGTGAAAATGGCTGCTACTTTCGAATTATCGAATTATACATGTAAAATAACCGATACAACATGTGTCGCAAGGCTTTCGTAGACCTGTGACCTTTTTTTGTGCCCTGACATTGACCCTGACCTTTGCTTACAATTTCACTTTTGCTTATGCGGGAGATGCATTACACCTTTGAGAGCACCTTGCGCGATAATAGTCGCAATCTAAGGCTTTGGATGGAAAGTATAGCCCCAAACCCCAAATACCTCAATTTTGACATTTCACCTGACGGTGACTCTGACATGTGACCTTATTTTGACAATTTCGCGTACGCTTTAGATGCGTCTCATTCAGAGCTTTCGATTGCCGCCTTGCGCGTCTCGCTGCGGTTATTGGTTCGGAAGATAACGAGGGGCAAAATCTCCCCCCCCCCCCCAGTGTTTGGCTGAATACCCCA
>JAXIVJ010009701.1:0-50012 GCA_036785665.1 Chirona hameri | reverse complement strand
ATCCGGTCAGCACCAGGATGGGGTCGCTGAAATCCGCCAGCACAAGCGGCGGTCTCACTCCATGTAGGGGTACTTCCACTGGTGAAGCGGCACGAAGGTCTCCTTGATGGCCTGAGGCGAGCAGTACTTGAGCATGCAGTGCGGTCCTCCAGCCTTGTCATTGGTGCCTGTCGGTCAAGCGAGGTCAAGGTCAGAAAACGGGAGACAGCGGGCGAGACAGAAAACAGGGGACTGAAGAACGACATAAGTTAACACAGGGCAGGGTAGAGAAGGGCAGACAGGGCAAGGACATGGCAGAACAGGGTAAAACAGGGCAGCGCATGGCAGTACGTGTTAAGGGACATGTAGATGAAGGAACTTCTGGGCAGGGCAGAACTGGGGCAGAATAGGGCAGTTGAGTAGGAAAGGACAGGATCACGTTTTTAACATTGATGTTGCATTGGTCGGGGTCTCCGGTCCATTGATATCTCATAAGCAGGGCTCATAAGTAGTCGGCCGGAGTCGGAGTCGGAGTCGATCTTCAGCTAATTAAGGATCGGAGTCTATTTCGGAGTCGGAGTCGGAGTCACCCTAACTCCGATTAACTCCGCAGCCCTGCTCATAAGGCACGAGCTTGTCCACCTGACCGACCAGAGGTGACTCATCTGACCTGAGATAACCCATCTGACCTTAGATGACCCGTGACCTGAGATGACCTGTCTGACCTGAGATGACCCGTCTGACATGATAACTAACCTATCTGAGCTGAAATGACCCGCCTGACCTGAGATGCGTCCGCCTCCGAACGGCTGCTGGCCCACGACCGAGCCGGTCGACTTGTCGTTGACGTAGAAATTGCCGCAGGTCATCTTGAGTTTCTCCAGCGCGAACTCTGCGAAGGCCCTGGTGAGCGGCGAGCGGTGGTGAGCGTGAGACGTGACGGAAGAAAGGCTGCAGACATCTGCTCAGATGCTGATCACCACCTCAGGTATGTTGCCACAAGACCACAAGGTCGATCGCTTATAGTCGGTATATACCAACTATAACAAGTAAATGACCAGGAGGGTCATAACAAAAGTGTCTGTTCCGATATCGGCCAGGGGTAGTATAGGACTGAACATCTGTATTTGTATTTGTAGCTTTATCTGCATTTGTATCTGTAAATATCTGGTTTGACTTAAGACTCCAGGTCTACAGTCTAGATCAGTGGAATCTACATATGTAACTCACTGGTCCTGACTGTAGACGGTTGTGGTCCAGTTCAGTAGTATCTGTATCAATCAGTATCTATATCAGTATTTGTATCTGTATCTATATCTGTATCTATATCTGTATCTATATCTGTATCTATATATGTATCTATATATGTATCTATATCTATATCTATATATCTATATCTGTATCTATATCTGTATCTATATCTGTATCTATATCTGTATCTATATCTGTATCTATATCTGTATCTATATATGTATCTATATCTGTATCTATATCTGTATCTATATCTGTATCTATATCTGTATCTATATTTGTATCTATATCTGTATCTATATCTGTATCTATATCTGTATCTATATCTGTATCTATATCTGTATCTATATCTGTATCTATATCTGTATCTATATCTGTATCTATATCTGTTTCTATATCTGTATATATATATATATATATCTGTATCTATATCTATATCTACATATATATATATATATATATATATATATATATATATATATATATATATATATATATATATATATATATATATATGCATCTGCATCTGCATCTGCATCTGCATCTGCATCTGCATCTGCATCTGTATCTGTATCTGTATCTGTATCTGTATCTGTATCTGTATCTGTGTCTGTATCTGTATCTGTATCTGTATCTGTATCTGTATATGTATCTGCATCTGTATCAATCTGTATCAATCTGTATCAATCTGTATCAATCTGTATCAATCTGTATCTGTATCTGTATCAATCTGTATCTGTATCTGTATCTGTATCTGTATCTGTATCTGTATCTGTATCTGTATCTGTATCTGTATCTGTATCTGTATCTGTATCGGTATCGGTATCGGTATCTGTATCTGTATCTGTATATGTATCTGTATCTGTATCTATATATATATATATATATATATATATATATATATATATATATATATATATATATATATATATATATATATATATATATATGTATCTGTATCTGTATCTGTATCTGTATCTGTATCTGTATCTGTATCTGTATCTGTATCTGTATCTGTATCTGTATCTGTATCTGTATCTGTATCTGTACCAGTATCTGTATATGTATCTGTATCTGTATTAGTATCTATATCTGTATCTATATCTGCATCTGTATCTGTATCTGTATCTGTATCTGTATCTGTATCTGTATCTGTATCTGTATCTGTATCTGTATCTGTATCTGTATCTGTATCTGTATCTGTATCTGTATCTGTATCTGTATCTGTATCTGTATCTGTATCTGTATCTGTATCTGTATCTGTATCTGTATCTGTATCGGTATCTGTCTCTGTATCTGTATGTGTATCTGTATCTGTACCTGTACCAGTATCTGTATCGGTATTAGTATCTGTATATGTATCTGTGTCTGTGTCTGTATATGTATATGTATCTGCATATGTATCTGTATCTGTACCAGTATCTGTATCTGTATTAGTATGTATCTGTGTCTGTGTCTGTGTCTGTATCTGTATCTGTATATGTGTCTGTGTCTGTGTCTGTGTCTGTGTCTGTGTCTGTATCTGTATCTGTATCTGTATCTGTATCTGTATCTGTATCTGTATCTGTATCTGTATCTGTATCTGTATCTGTATCTGTATCTGTATCTGTATCTGTATCTGTATCTGTATCTGTATCTGTATCTGTATCTGTATCTGTATCTTATCTGTATCTGTATATGTATATGTATATGTATATGTATATGTATCTGCATCTGTATCTGTAACGGTATCTGTATCTGTATCTGTATCTGTATCTGTATCTGTATCTGTATCTGTATCTGTATCTGTATCTGTATCTGTATCTGTATGGTCCATCTGTATCTGTATCTGTATCTGTATCTGTATCTGTAAAGTGTATCTGTATCTGTATCAATATGTATTTGCATCTGTGTCTGTGTCTGTGTCTGTGTCTGTGTCTGTGTCTGTGTCTGTGTCTGTGTCTGTGTCTGTGTCTGTGTCTGTGTCTGTGTCTGTGTCTGTATCTGTATCTGTATCTGTATCTGTATCTGTATCTGTATCTGTATCTGTATCTGTATCTGCATCTGCATCTGCATCTGCATCTGCATCTGCATCTGCATCTGCATCTGCATCTGCATCTGCATATGTATCTGTATCTGTATCTGTATCTGTAACTGTATCTGTATATGTATATGTATCTGTATCTGTAACTGTTTCTGTATATGTACCAGTATCTGTATCTGTATTTGTATCTGTATCTGTGTCTGTATCTGTATCTGTATATGTGTCTGTATCTGTATCTGTATCTGTATCTGTATCTGTATCTGTGTCTGTGTCTGTGTCTGTGTCTGTGTCTGTGTCTGTGTCTGTGTCTGTGTCTGTGTCTGTGTCTGTATCTGTGTCTGTGTCTGTGTCTGTGTCTGTGTCTGTGTCTGTGTCTGTGTCTGTGTCTGTGTCTGTGTCTGTATCTGTATCTGTATCTGTACCAGTATCTGTATCTGTATCTGTATATGTATATGTATATGTATATGTATATGTATATGTATATGTATCTGTATCTGTATCTGTATATGTAACTCACTGGTCCTGGCTGTACACGGCTCCGGTCAGGGCGTACGGACATTTTCCAATGGTGTCCAGAGTGTCAGCCTCCTGTCCATCCTCGTACACATAGACGCTCAGCACAGGCCCGAAGATCTCCTCCTGCATTAGCTTGTCGTCGGGACTCTTGCAGACCACGATCGTCGGTTCGATGAAGTACCCGGTGCTGACGGACACAGAGAGGTAGATGAAGAACGCCAACACGAAAGGGTATGCCGAGGGCGATCACATCGCCTTCGAAGCCTTCACCTTCATATAGATGAAAACATTGCGGATGTTATCGCCAAACGTATACACATAAAACGCCACGGTCACAGTGTCGAAATATTGTACAATCTGGTGGATTTCATTTCGGTCATAAGGTACTATCTACCTGTTGTCACAGCCTCCACCGGCGATTATCTCCACATTTGGCGAGTTTTTGGCGTGGTCGATGTACAACTTGATACGCTGGAAGGCCTTCTCGTCGATCACCGCGCCGAAGAAAGTCTCCTTCTTCGCTGGATCGCCGATCCGGATGTCCTTGTGGATATCAAGCATCAGGGTCCGGATCTGTTGAAGTCAGAAATGTGGTCAGCAATTACTACGGGAAATCCTCTAGCTTATTTAGATATGAGCACATAATATGGATCATGCGTGGCCCATTAGTTATCAAATTCCTAAATTATAACGTGCAATTGTCAATCCAGTATTTTATGTTGTATGACTTTTTGGATAGTCTTATCGGACACAGAAAAACGATACACAGGCAGTATCCTGTGAGGCCTGTTTGTATCCCCGGCCCGGTCCATGGTGAGAAACTCCCTGGACGGGGCCCCGCTGTGACCCTCTCAGCCTCGGGCGCCCATGATGGAGCCGAG
Organism: Chirona hameri; assembly: GCA_036785665.1. Classification (NCBI taxonomy): domain Eukaryota; kingdom Metazoa; phylum Arthropoda; class Thecostraca; order Balanomorpha; family Balanidae; genus Chirona; species Chirona hameri. The sequence goes on along the minus strand of JAXIVJ010009701.1, from coordinate 45,362 downwards.
CTGAGAGTCCCGCCCCGCCTGAGGGCCAGGAGCCGGACCTGTGAGCTCACAGCTCCGGGTCCTGGCGCCGGCCCTCCTCCCCTGGCCTGGAGCCACCTCCGGGTTGGCGCCGGCCGGGGAGTCCCGGCGGGGCCTGGGAGGGGCCCCTGCATTGCCCCCTCTGATAGGGAGCTCTAAGCAGCAACGTGAAACTGTATGTACTGTGGACACAGTCAGGAGAAATGGGCCTGCGAGCCCCCCTGTTGAGGGCCTGTTAACTACCGTCCAGCATCGGGAGAAATGGGCCTGCGTGCCCCCTGTGTCAGGGCCTGATGGTATAATATGTCATAAATTGCATTGGTGCACCTCAATCGTTTAAACTAAGCTCCGACTTCCGATTGTGTCCATATGTCCGATGCCGTGTCATGAGATGATGTCACGTATCCGGTGACGTCACTCACCTCTTCCCAGCGGCTGCGAGGCACATATATCCGACTGCAGGCCGAGCACTTTTGGCCGCCGAACTCGAACGCCGAGCGGATCGTGCCGGCCGCGACGGTGGCGACATCGGCCGTCGGGTGCACGAAGTGGTAGTTCTTGCCGCCGCACTCGCCGATCAACCGCGGGAAGCCGCGGTAGCGGGCGATGTTGTTCCCCACCTGCTTCCACAAGTGCTGGAAGGTTCTATCAAACAGGGAGACAAGTTACTGATACTGACACCAGAAATGTGGAGAAATGGGTGCCGGGATATGGTTGATAGAAACAGCCAAACTGGTTCCACGACTAAGACATTTCCGAGAACAGGACCAATAGCAAGAGGCAACGCACACAGCAAATGTATCCGCTTCAACTACCGTCAACTTCCCCACAACAAAGAGACGGTAATAGACTCCGCCTCACCCCTCTCCCCCAGCCCAGACTCACGGCACGGATCCGGTGAAGTTCACCACGGCCAGGTCTGGTGACGCCGTCACCGTATCACCATACACCGGACCGTCAGCCGGCACGAAGTTGATGACGCCTGCGGGCATTCCCGCCTCCCTTAGGATACGGTACGCCGTGTAGTTGCTCAGGATGGCCGTGTCGGACGGCTTCCATACCACCACGTTACCCTGGCAACGAGGTCGTGGAATGTAAACAACACTCAGCCAGATGGCGGGGGAGGGGCGGAGAGGGGAGGAAACGCCAGGCTGGCCCCGATGTTCTGCGCCGGAGGAGGGGAAAAACACAGGCAAAAACCAGGAGCCTGGCTTCGTTGGAGGGAAGAAATGTCACACATGAAGAAACGCTTCGGATGGCAGCGTACCAAGTGACAGAGCGCCAACTATCTCAGATACAGAGCGAATGGCACCTCCAGTTTGACAATGACAAGTGGTTTAATTTTAATATTACACAGGCAATAATATAAGGCAACAATATAGATGAACATATTAGAGACAAAAACGTATTCACGAGATTTGAATAATTTATCTCAATTCATATCCTTGTAAATTTATAGTCTTGAATATTGAGCACCCATCATCGGTTTATATATACACCGATGATGGGTGCTCAATATAAAACTATAGTAGTTGAACATCATACCATCAGTGTGGGTGCCGATGCAAGATTGCCACCGATCGCGGTGAAGTTGAAGGGTGAAACGGCGGCCACGAATCCCTCCAGTCCGCGCATACGCATAGAGTTTTTCGTGACGGAGGCGTCCTCACTGATGGGCTGATATTTTGTCAGCTCCTTGGCGAAGTAAGCGTTGAAGCGAAGGAAGTCCACCAGTTCAGCAGCAGCGTCAATCTCGGCCTGGATCATCGTCTTGGACTGGAAGCAGAAGCAGCAGGCAAAACGACGTCGTGATAACGTTAATGTTCTGAAAATCATTAGAAAAACCACCTCTCTCTCTCTCTCTCTGTGTCTTCACCTATAAGACGGGACTGAGAAGAAAATATGGTATCAGGTGTATTTATATGGATATTACATTGGCATCAATGTATGACATTCTGACGGCATTAAGTCAAATAAGCATAGGCATGGGCGTCGAAAGCGGGGGAACAGGTTACCTCCCAACATTTTCGAATTTAACATTACGCCTATTGGGCGTTGCATGGAAGGAATCGACTTCAGAATGCCTACAAGGCTACATCCCCAAACTTCCGTCAAGTGGCGGCTCCATTGCAAATGAAGCGACCTACCTGTCCCAGATTAGTCAACCTACCTGTCCGAGCATGGTGGTAGCGTTCAGGTCCTGCCTGTACTTGGTGGCCATCATGTCGGCGGCCTTGTGGAATATTGCGATTTTGTCGGCCAGCGGCACCTTCTCCCATGATTCCCGCACCGACAGACTGTTGTCGATGGCCTTCTGTACAAGCTCCTGTGGGGCAGAAAAAGTGAGGTAGTGTTGACTTTTCAAATAATTGAATATGGGGTTCTTTTCTTATTTCTTGGCACCGAATTCCAGAAATAGCAAGAAACTTTGACTGAATCATCGTCTTTATTTTGCATGGCACGAGCTGCACGAGGTGGGCTTAGTAAAGTAAGCTAGTGATAAAGTTGAAAAAGTTGAAAGTTAACAAAGTTGAAAGTTGAAAAAGTTGAAAGTTGAAAAAGTTGAAAGTTGAAAAGTATAAGGTTCAAAAGTTGAAAGTTGAAAAAGTGTAACGTTGAAAAAGTTAAAATCTGACAAAGTTTAAAGTTGACAAAGTTTAAAGTTGACAAAGTTTAAAGTTGACAAAGTTTAAAGTTGACAAAGTTTAAAGTTGACAAAGTTTAAAGTTGACAAAGTTTAAAGTTGACAAAGTTTAAAGTTGACAAAGTTTAAAGTTGACAAAGTTTAAAGTTGACAAAGTTTAAAGTTGACAAAGTTTAAAGTTGACAAAGTTTAAAGTTGACAAAGTTTAAAGTTGACAAAGTTTAAAGTTGACAAAGTTTAAAGTTGAAAAAGTGATCCAATTTATTGCAAAATAATGCTCAACTACTGGAGGAAGTTCATTAGAGATGCCCGTCGTTCGTGAACTGTTTTAACATAATATTGACGCGTGCCTTGCTTGCAACTGAGAACGCCATTGATGTTGACGTCTCGTATTCGGATCGGAGCCAAGCGCTCGGAGTGGAAAAACTTCGGGAGCTCTTGGCAGATCTGTTTTCAGTTCATACGGTACCTGCATCCTGCACATTCCGAAGAATCTCACAGGCAACCATTCCCCGAGTCATGTGAGAACTATAAACACTCGCTATCGTGCTCAGGACCAGAAGGATGTAACAGACAGGGGCGTAGGCATAATTTCTCCCAGGGGGGGGGGGGGGCAAATAGGATCGGAGGGGCCCTCGTAGCCAAGGGGGCCCCACATAATTAAAACAGTACAGTATGTTGTATGTTGTAAAACAACGACAAATAACTTTCGACAACGAATGCTTTCTTTTTTTGGGGTAAAAAAACTCGAAATTACGAAAATCTGCGATAGCCATTTTCAATATAATGTCATTTCCTTTCTTTCGGCGTTTTTTATTTGCAATTTTCTCAACACTCAATTTTCTACGATTTGCCAAACATTTATTGTTTTTCCACCAAAAATGACGTGACATGACGTGATTAAAACGTCATTATCTTCCAAAGTACACCACCATTTTAATTGAAATGTTGTAATAAGACGTATAATTGATGCAGCATAAGGTACTGAAAGGTTGAAGTCGATATCTATCATTGTTTTCAAGTTATTGAGAAAATCAGGGAGGGGGGGGGGGCAGATTCTGCCACCTCCAGCGGGGCGCAGGTTAATGAAAATATTATCCTGAATTTTCTACGATTTTCCAAACATTTATTGTTTTTCCACCAAAAATGCCATGACATGACGTGATTCAAACGTCATTATCTCCCAAAGTACACCACCATTTTCATTGAAATGTTGTAATAAGACATAATATTTGAGATTTCCACGCCTTGTTATGGGGGGTCTAACGAACACCCCTCGACAAATGGCGCAGGGCCGCAGTTAAGGTTCTCAGAAATCATCAAAGGTCAAATTTGGCATATTGTGGACTCTGCCCCAGCGCCTTTGTATCGCTTCGGGAACTAAGATCGCAGGAAATAAACAGAAAAACAATCGATAACTCTTGAAAAAGTGTCCCCCATCCCCAATAGTTAAGCTTTAGGAAGTCACCAAAAGGTTATGCTGGCTATTTGCTAAATAGCAGTTGTTCGTTAATAATTCTTTGCATAATTAAGATGACAATGATTTTACCATCATCGTGTTTGTATCATCAAGATGCTTTCAGGCACACCAAGCATGACCGGGTTTGGTCAATCAAAACTTTGATTTCAGGTCAAGGTCATGTGATGACCCAGATGGGTCATGTTGCATATTGCAAAACGCGTCTCGACGAGACAAACACAATGTAATTTACGCCACTTAAAACAATTTCGAATGTGGGTTTACCTATTAGTAAAGTAATCTTGGGTTTACATGGCTCTTGACCTGAAGCCGTGACCTAAAATGAACTTTGGGCAACAATTGCAGAGAGGTTGCGCTAAAGATCAGTGATTAGCTGGGACCAAGAATTTCGGGGCTCCCGCACCACCGTCATTCTCGTCATTTCCGGAGAGAAAAAAACTTGTTGTTGAAGTCTTCTTCAAACATTCCGCCAGCAGGGTGGGGGCTATGTCAGTTCGAGTACCTACCTCCTTAAAGATCGGTTTCCTTGCACTCAGTTGCATTACTCCAATTACCTCTACGCTGTGTCATGCATACTTGTATAATTAATCATCACCACTTTATCATCACTCTCATTTAGGTGACGTTACTAGGTATATTGAATTAACTAATTAAATTAATGGCAGTTAAATTAATGGCAGTTAAATATGCATAAACATGCAATGAATTGTACGTAAAAACGCGCGTACGTCTACTTGACGTTTTCTTTGATCACACATCCTCTACCTCGCGCTTGTTTTATATGATGAGTGACAATAACAATACTTAGTTCAAAGATACAAATACCTACTGAGAAGTAATAACAAAATAATAAAAAGCATAGATTACCTACTGAGAATAAAGGTCGAATAGCATCAGTGCTGACCCTGTAGGGATCACTGAACACAAATTGCACCTAGGTCATCAATAATGTCCTATGATAACATGATCCAGAAGGAATTGGACTGCTATCTTGGGTATCCTCGGAATAGGAAGCAGTTGAATATTTCCCCATTGACTTATAATGGGGATGTCACGAAATTTACCCGACCATAGGTCACTGATATAAAACAATTCAAGATAAACGGATTGTATATATACATGACCTTATGAAATCCTGTAAGTTTAAAACCGATTATCCAAAAACTGTGCCTGTGGTACGACCGCAAACGTTTTGGAGGTGGGGTCACGTGACCTGGTCTGGTGACCTGACCTGAGATAACTTGCTGTCAAGAATTTCACATAATGTGGGTAATTGATGTCCGAACAGCTGTGCCAAAAACGGCGGCGCGCAGCGCCGCCGTTTTTTCGTTTTCCTCGAGAAAAAAAAACTAAGAGGGGTGTCTACACCCCCCCCCCCCCCCCGGCACGGCGCGGGTTAAAGTTATACCTACCGGGATAGCTACTTTCAGTTGTATGGAACTTAGATATCAAATGTCATTTTTATCAGTATTAATATAACTTCGTGACTCGGAACGATGTGACAACCAGACCCGGGTCGTGTGAGTTGTGATGATCAGCAGAGGTCCAAGGCGGCGGCGTCTGGTCACTTTGTTTACTCTGAGAGGTCAGTGTCAGGGGGCCGAGCCGCCAGCCAGCCGGTTCGCCACTCAGACCAGGACCAGTGCCCCCCCCCCCCCCCTCCCCTCCCCCCCCCCCCCCCCGGGGCCGGTGTCCGGGCAGAGGTCATTCACCTGCAGGCGCCGTACAACTAAATGATCTTGAGAACTGGACAGTAGCTGTGATGATCACGAGGGAAAGCCGCTGTCTGCACGAGGCACTGCAATATGTGACGAGCTGTCTGCACGAGGCACTGCAATATGTGACGAGCTGTCTGCACGAGGCACTGCAATATGTAACGAGCTGTCTGCACGAGGCACTGCAATATGTGACGAGCTGTCTGCACGAGGCACTGCAATATGTAACGAGCTGTCTGCACGAGGCACTGCAATATGTGACGAGCTGTCTGCACGAGGCACTGCAATATGTGACGAGTCAGCGTCAATGGTGCAATAGCACCGGATCCACCTGGCCCAGATTCGCGCTGTGCTATGATTCTGTGCTGTGCTATGACGCTGTGATTCGCTGTGCTATATTCGCTGTGCTATGATTCTGTGCTGTGCTATGACGCTGTGATTCGCTGTGCTATATTCGCTGTGCTATGATTCTGTGCTGTGCTATGACGCTGTGATTCGCTGTGCTATATTCGCTGTGCTATGATTCTGTGCTGTGCTATGACGCTGTGATTCGCTGTGCTATATTCGCTGTGCTATGATTCTGTGCTGTGCTATGACGCTGTGATTCGCTGTGCTATATTCGCTGTGCTATGATTCTGTGCTGTGCTATGACGCTGTGATTCGCTGTGCTATATTCGCTGTGCTATGATTCTGTGCTGTGCTATGACGCTGTGATTCGCTGTGCTATATTCGCTGTGCTATGATTATGTGCTGTGCTGTGACGCTGTGATTCGCTGTGCTATATTCGCTGTGCTATGATTCTGTGCTGTGCTATGACGATGTGATTCGCTGTGCTATATTCGCTGTGCTATGATTCTGTGCTGTGCTATGACGATGTGATTCGCTGTGCTATATTCGCTGTGCTATGATTCTGTGCTGTGCTATGACGCTGTGATTCGCTGTGCTATATTCGCTGTGCTATGATTCTGTGCTGTGCTATGACGCTGTGATTCGCTGTGCTATATTCGCTGTGCTATGATTCTGTGCTGTGCTATGACGCTGTGATTCGCTGTGCTATATTCGCTGTGCTATGATTCTGTGCTGTGCTATGACGCTGTGATTCGCTGTGCTATATTCGCGCTGTGCTATGATTCTGTGCTGTGCTATGACGCTGTGATTCGCTGTGCTATATTCGCTGTGCTATGATTCTGTGCTGTGCTATGACGCTGTGATTCGCTGTGCTATATTCGCTGTGCTATGATTCTGTGCTGTGCTATGACGCTGTGATTCGCTGTGCTATATTCGCTGTGCTATGATTCTGTGCTGTGCTATGACGCTGTGATTCGCTGTGCTATATTCGCTGTGCTATGATTCTGTGCTGTGCTATGACGCTGTGATTCGCTGTGTATATTCGCTGTGCTATGATTCTGTGCTGTGCTATGACGCTGTGATTCGCTGTGCTATATTCGCGCTGTGCTATGATTCTGTGCTGTGCTATGACGATGTGATTCGCTGTGCTATATTCGCTGTGCTATGATTCTGTGCTGTGCTATGACGCTGTGATTCGCTGTGCTATATTCGCTGTGCTATGATTCTGTGCTGTGCTATGACGCTGTGATTCGCTGTGCTATATTCGCTGTGCTATGATTCTGTGCTGTGCTATGACGCTGTGATTCGCTGTGCTATATTCGCTGTGCTATGATTCTGTGCTGTGCTATGACGCTGTGATTCGCTGTGCTATATTCGCTGTGCTATGATTCTGTGCTGTGCTATGACGCTGTGATTCGCTGTGCTATATTCGCTGTGCTATGATTCTGTGCTGTGCTATGACGCTGTGATTCGCTGTGCTATATTCGCTGTGCTAGCCTGTGTCCGTACCTATGCAGGCAGTCAGTGTAAAAAAGGTCGCACTAGGCCAGATTCCATCCACTAACTGCAGAACGTCCTTCGGCAGTCTGTAGTGCCAGAGGAGACTCCTTCGACAGTCCATAGTGCCAGAGGAGACTCCTTCGACAGTCTATAGTGCCAGAGGAGACTCCTTCGACAGTCCATAGTGCCAGATGAGACTTCTTCGACAGTCTATAGTGCCAGAGGAGACTCCTTCGACAGTCTATAGTGCCAGAGGAGACTCCTTCGACAGTCCATAGTGCCAGAGGAGACTCCTTCGACAGTCCATAGTGCCAGAGGAGACTCCTTCGACAGTCCATAGTGCCAGAGGAGACTCCTTCGACAGTCTATAGTGCCAGAGGAGACTCCTTCGACAGTCCATAGTGCCAGAGGAGACTTCTTCGACAGTCTATAGTGCCAGAGGAGACTCCTTCGACAGTCTATAGTGCCAGAGGAGACTCCTTCGACAGTCCATAGTGCCAGAGGAGACTCCTTCGACAGTCCATAGTGCCAGAGGAGACTCCTTCGACGGTCTATAGTGCCAGAGGAGACTCCTTCGACAGTCCATAGTGCCAGAGGAGACTCCTTCGACAGTCCATAGTGCCAGAGGAGACTCCTTCGACAGTCCATAGTGCCAGAGGAGACTTCTTCGACAGTCTATAGTGCCAGAGGAGACTTCTTCGACAGTCTATAGTGCCAGATGAGACTCCTTCGACAGTCTATAGTGAAAGAGGAGACTCCTTCGACAGTCTATAGTGCCAAAAGAGACTCCTTCGACAGTCTATAGTGCCAGATGAGACTCCTTCGACAGTCTATAGTAAAAGAGGAGACTCCTTCGACAGTCTATAGTGCCAGAGGAGACTCCTTCGACAGTCTATAGTGCCAGAGGAGACTTCTTCGACAGTCTATAGTGTCAGAGGAGACTCCTTCGACAGTCCATAGTGCCAGAGGAGACTTCTTCGACAGTCTGTAGTGTCAGATGAGACTCCTTCGACAGTCTATAGTGCCAGATGAGACTCCTTCGACAGTCTATAGTAAAAGAGGAGACTCCTTCGACAGTCTATAGTGCCAAAAGAGACTCCTTCGACAGTCTATAGTGCCAGAGGAGACTCCTTCGACAGTCTATAGTGCCAGAGGAGACTCCTTCGACAGTCCATAGTGCCAGAGGAGACTTCTTCGACAGTCTGTAGTGCCAGAGGAGACTCCTTCGAAAGTCTATAGTGCCAGAGGAGACTCCTTCGACAGTCTATAGTGCCAGAGGAGACTCCTTCGACAGTCTATAGTGCCAGAGGAGACTCCTTCGACAGTCTATAGTGTCAGAGGAGACTCCTTCGACAGTCTATAGTGCCAGAGGAGACTCCTTCGACAGTCTATAGTGCCAGAGGAGACTCCTTCGACAGTCCATAGTGCCAAAGGAGACTCCTTCGACAGTCTATAGTGCCAGAGGAGACTCCTTCGACAGTCTATAGTGCCAGAGGAGACTCCTTCGACAGTCCATAGTGCCAGAGGAGACTCCTTCGACAGTCTATAGTGCCAGAGGAGACTCCTTCGACAGTCTATAGTGCCAGAGGAGACTCCTTCGACAGTCTATAGTGCCAGAGGAGACTCCTTCGACAGTCTATAGTGCCAGAGGATACTCCTTCGACAGTCTATAGTGCCAGAGGAGACTCATTCGACAGTCTATAGTGCCAAAGGAGACTCCTTCGACAGTCTATAGTGCCAGAGGAGACTCCTTCGACAGTCTATAGTGCCAGTGGAGACTCCTTCGACAGTCTATAGTGCCAGAGGAGACTCCTTCGACAGTCTATAGTGCCAGTGGAGACTCCTTCGACAGTCCATAGTGCCAGAGGAGACTCCTTCGACAGTCTATAGTGCCAGAGGAGACTCCTTCGACAGTCCATAGTGCCAGAGGAGACTCCTTCGACAGTCTATAGTGCCAGAGGAGACTCCTTCGACAGTCCATAGTGCCAGAGGAGACTCCTTCGACAGTCTATAGTGCCAGAGGAGACTTCTTCGACAGTCTGTAGTGCCAGATGAGACTCCTTCGACAGTCTATAGTGCCAGAGGAGACTCCTTCGACAGTCTATAGTGCCAGAGGAGACTCCTTCGACAGTCTATAGTGCCAAAGGAGACTCCTTCGACAGTCTATAGTGCCAGAGGAGACTCCTTCGACAGTCTATAGTGCCAGAGGAGACTCCTTCGACAGTCTATAGTGCCAGAGGAGACTCCTTCGACAGTCTATAGTGCCAAAGGAGACTCCTTCGACAGTCTATAGTGCCAGAGGAGACTCCTTCGACAGTCTATAGTGCCAGTGGAGACTCCTTCGACAGTCCATAGTGCCAGAGGAGACTCCTTCGACAGTCTATAGTGCCAGAGGAGACTCCTTCGACAGTCCATAGTGCCAGAGGAGACTCCTTCGACAGTCTATAGTGCCAGAGGAGACTCCTTCGACAGTCCATAGTGCCAGAGGAGACTCCTTCGACAGTCTATAGTGCCAGAGGAGACTTCTTCGACAGTCTGTAGTGCCAGATGAGACTCCTTCGACAGTCTATAGTGCCAGAGGAGACTCCTTCGACAGTCTATAGTGCCAGAGGAGACTCCTTCGACAGTCTATAGTGCCAGAGGAGACTCCTTCGACAGTCTATAGTGCCAGAGGAGACTCCTTCGACATTCTATAGTGCCAGAGGAGACTCCTTCGACAGTCTATAGTGCCAGAGGAGACTCCTTCGACAGTCTATAGTGCCAGAGGAGACTCCTTCGACAGTCTATAGTGCCAGAGGAGACTCCTTCGACAGTCTATAGTGCCAAAGGAGACTCCTTCGACAGTCTATAGTGCCAGAGGAGACTCCTTCGACAGTCTATAGTGCCAGATGAGACTCCTTCGACAGTCTATAGTGAAAGAGGAGACTCCTTCGACAGTCTATAGTGCCAGAGGAGACTCCTTCGACAGTCTATAGTGCCAAAGGGATCTCCTGACTCCTCATTCAATCCAGCCCTTATCGTTTAACTTTGTCTATGAAGATATCCCATCTGATCCAGCCCGTATCCTTCTTCCCTGACCTCTAAGTGTAATTATCTGAAGATATCCCATCCAATCCAGCCCGTATCCTTCTTCCCTGACCTCGAAGTGTAATTATCTGAAGATATCCCATCCAATCCAGCCCGTATCCTTCTTCCCTGACCTCTAAGTGTAATTATCTGAAAATATCCGATCCAATCCAGCCCGTATCCTTCTTCCCTGACCTCTAAGTGTAATTATCTGAAGATAACCCCACCCGATCCAGCCCGTATCAGTGGCGGATCTACGGTTGGGCAAAATGGGCAATTCCCTCCCCCCAACGAAAAATCGGCAGGCAAACGTATGTTTTTGCCCCCCCCCCCCAAAAAAAAACACGAAAAATCCCTACTTGAAAATCCTGAAACATCCTGAATCTGAGTAAAATGGTTATTTGTATTTTAAAAAAACAATCAGACAACACATACTGAAATGTTTCATGTCTAGCAGCTCTATTGTTGCAGTGAAGCATTTTATTTTGATCCATGTTATCTGGGCCGTAGATTCACATGAAATTGTCAGCTCCGTCCGTCAAACAGTTTTCAAGTTTGGCAACTTTCTTGTGCAACACTCTAATATTCAGAGGGCAATGTCTCCCATCTAAATCATACGAGTCATATAAACCTATATATCATCAGAATCGTCAGCAACAATATATTAATGTGATAAAATTTTCGAAACTACGAAAATTTGGGAATTTTTACATGTGATATTAGACCTCAGATCACGTGATTGTATAATGTGGCCATTTAAAATGCGGATTTTTGTATTGCCAGAATCGACTTCGATACATGGACCTTCGATGGTAAGAAAATTGGGCCTAGGTTTTTCCTCTAAATATATATATATTTTTTTAATTTCTTTGGAAAAATAATGATCACCAGCACGTCTTTGGTAATAACTTTGCACACAATTGTGCTAGAGCGCTTAACTCAACGGCATTATATGTGTCTCGTTGAGCTGCTGCATTCAATGATGCATAGCATGACCCCAGCAGGTCACTCTGTGACCTTGAGGTTGATTTCCCAAATGACCTGGCTTGATTATACAATAGATATTTTGCTGGAATTTTCGCTTTATTTGGCAAAGTTGAGCATTTTGTATCTCTGGAACACGCTTTTAGCTATTGTTATAACATTCTCAGTCTGGAAATAGGGATGATAAAATTCGTCTTGAGAACCCACAGACGCCTCTTTCGGCGAAATATTGAATTATGTCATCACGTGATCTTGATAACTGAGCGGAATAGGTTATCACGTGATTCAAAGGGCTTGCACCCTCCTATTGCACCTAAGACAAATAACGAATTTTAACTGAGAACATAACAAAATCACGTGACCTGACCTGAGGTCACATGCCAAAATTTCGACACTTTTCCATTCGAGTTCTCAAAAAATATTCCATTAAATTAATTTGTGGTTAATGGCTATTCTGATGATGTTAATGGCTATTCATAGGTTTATACACAGATAACAGGAGACCTGGATTTGACACGAAATATTCGGCCTCTTATTTTAAGCACAGCAGTGAACGACGGTGCTGGACTCGAATTTTCACGAGCCGAGACATAAAAGTGTATCAGCTTAACCCGCGCCGTGCCGGGGGGGTGGGTGTTTATACGCCCCCCCCCCCCCCTAAGGTTTTTCGAGGATAGCGAAAAAACTGTGGCGCGCAGCGCCGCCGTTTTTGGCACTGCTGTTCGGGCATCAATTGCACACATTATGTTAAAAAAATACCTCGGGTCATCTCAGGTCAGGTCACGTGACCCCACCTCCCAAAATGTTTCCGGTCGCACCACAGCCACAGGTTTTGGCCGATCGATTTCGTACTTACAGGATTTCATAAGTGCAATAGTACCTACAATACGTTTATCTCGGATTTTTAATATCGGGGACCTAAGGTCGGGTCAATTTCGTGACCTCCCTATTATAAGTCAATGGGGAAATAATCAAATGCTTCCTATTCTGATACGAATTATATCAGCCAAATTCCTTCTGGATCATGTTATCATAGGTCATTCTTGAAGTTCCAGGTTCAATTTTTGTTCAATGACCCCTAGAGGGTTAGATGAGGTCACCCGAAGTCAACAACACTTTTTTGCCAATAACTATTGACAAAATAAAGATAGAGAAGTGAAACTGGCACCAATGTGTTTGTTGACCTGAGGGACCTGAGGTCCTGAAGTCACCTTGACCTGAGGTCAAATTTTTAGGTTGAGCTAACCTGGTCATCATGCATATGATACGAAGCGCCTTGACGAGACAAACACGATGACGTCAAAGTAATTGCCCTATCTTTGTTGGGTAAAAATATATTTGTGAAAACTGTTTTGCTAAAAAAAATAGCCTGTTTGACATTTGATGAGCTCTGGAGAATAAACTATTCACCTGAGCTCAAATCTGAGGACACCATGCAGATTGTATTTTTCAAGAGCTTTCCATTGCTTTTTCCGTTTGTTCCTAGCTATCACAATTCCTGTGCTATCTGGGAATTTCTGGAGCGAAATCCTAAAACTTGAAAATCTGACCCTTGATGACCTCTGGTGACCTCAATATTGACCTGATAAAAAATGGCCTGAAATAGTTTCAAAATTCATTATGACGGGTTTCGAACAGTGTCTTTGGTTTTTGTCTACGTCCCATAGAAGCCGAGTTAGAGGGGGTGTCGAAACGCCCCCCCCCCCCCCCCCCCAGCACGGCGAAGGTGGCACCGAGCACCGGCACGACGCGGGTTAAAGGAAATAGTTCTCCTTCAACATTAGTTTTAAACTGAGATAGCAGTTGTGTAGCCCGTGTTGGGAAACCCCTATCTGCAAGTTTGCTTGACTGAAAGGACTCTCCAGCCGAATATATTTGATTTGTTGGCGAAGGAATGCGGTGCTGGCGAAGGAATGCGGTGCTGGCGAAAGAATGTGGTACTGGATCTAGCCCGGGCAGAGGCATACCATCAGCCAATCAGCTTGCAGCTAGTGCTAGCAAGTGAACCGCCGACCGCCGGTTGGCACATCTCTAATGCGAGTCTATCCTTACGCGACTACTTTCGAATCTGATTGGCTGAACCATTTTTTTTTGTATTCGCGTAGTCCTCAGAGAGTATGCATATAGTTTTGATAAACAATAATAATGTACGGCCTTCTGTCCTCTATCGGCGCGATATACGGCCATCTTTGACAATATAAAAACAAATTGTATTAAAAAATATAATCAAATCGTATTTGGGAAACATTTTCCAAGGTTAACTATTTCCTTTAGCAGCTCCGTTTCAAATTTGGGCTCTAAAATAACACGCCGAAAATTTAGTGTCAAATCCAGGTATCCTCTTATCTGTGGTTTATATAATTCGAATTATGTATATGGGAGATATCGCCCCAAGAAAATTAGAGCTTTGGGCGACATTAAAGACATGCCTGAGGCTATAACTCGAAAACCGTTCGACGGACGGGGCTTACAATTTTACAGCGTAAATATACGGCCCAGATGACCTCCGACACCAAGTTCAATCGAAATACGAGAAGTAGGATGTTATGGTTTGGTCGATCTGACGTGGGCTGCCCCGGGTGGCCTCTGGTCACGTGACCTTGAGGTCACGGAGCGAATACAAGGCTGATGTTATATAGCATTGAAAGCAAGTCGACGAGATAAGCATAATGGCGTTTATTTGAGCTCTCTAGCACAATTACGTGCAAAGTTATTACCAAAGACGTGCTGTGCTGGTGACCATCATTTTTCCAAATACAAAAATATAAATAAAATATTTAGAGAAAAACTATCACTATTTTCCAACATCGAAGGCTTATGTATAGATGACGATTCTAGCATGGACAAAATTCCGAATTTGAAATGGCCACATGATAAAATCACGTGATTTAACCTGAGATCACGCGTTGAAATTCCAATTTTTTTACATTTTCCAAAAATTATTATATCATAATAATCTATTGTTACTGATGATTCTGATGATATATAGCATTTTATGACTCGCATGATTTAGATGGGAGATGTTGCCCGCTGAAAATTATAGTTTTGCTTGACATTACAAAGTTGCCCGAGGCTGTAACTCGAAAACTATTTGACGGACGGGGATGAACAGTTCACAGCGTGAATCTACAGCCCAGATAACCTCCACCACGTAGCTTTATCGAAATATAAGATGTAAGGTGTTATTTCGAGGTATTTTGGTCGATCTGTCCTGGAATGCCCCAATTGCCCCCCCCCCCCTCCAACGAAAAATCGGTGCGCAAACGCGTGTTTTTTTGCCCCCGCCCCCAAACCGTTCCGGGAGGTTGTGATCTTTGCTCCGGGAAGGCGTGACTTACCCCTCTCCCCCGCTCAACGACTCTTTCGTGCTGACGACCCGACATCCCCCCCGCTCAACGACTTTTCGCGCTGATTTCCTGACCCCCTCCCCCCGCTCAACGAATTTTTGCGCTGACGACCCGACGCCCCCCCCCCCCCCCCTCAACAATTTTTCGCTGACGAAACAGAACGAAATTTTTGCCCCCCAAACTCGAAACCTAGATCCGCCACTGGCCCGTATCCTTCTTCCCTGACCTCTAAGTGTAATTATCTGCAGATCTCCCATCCAATCCAGCCCGTATCATTCTTCCCTGGCCTCTAAGTGTAATTATCTGAAGATATCCCCACCCGATCAAGCCCAACTCAGCTGCCCAGGCCTCTGAGGATTTTCCCGCTGCTTTACCGGCATGGTGTGGTAAATGTTCCCACAGCACTTCTTACCGGCGTGGCGTGGTAGAACTTGGCCACCGGGTTTTTGTGATCGTGTGGCCGCGGCTGGTAGCGCACCAGGTCCGTTCTGATCTCCTCGTCGCCGATAACGATCGGCACGTCTGCCACTGCGGAGCCGTGCTTCTGCAGCGCTGCCTCGAGCTGCTGCAGCTCCGGGCTACCCGGCAGGTAACCTGGATAACACAGCACAGTGGTGTAACCTGGATATCACAGCACAGTGGTGTAACCTGGATAACAGCACACATGAGTGGTGTAACCTGGATAACACAGCACATAACACAGATGTAGTGGTGTAACCTGGATAACACAGCAGTGGTGTAACCTGGATAACACAGCAGTGGTATAACCTGGATAACACAGGACACAGGAGTGGTGGTGTAAGCCTGGATAACACAACACAAAGAAGTGGTGTAACCTGAATAACATAGGACACAGGAGTGGTGTAACCTGGATAACACAGGACACAGGAGTGGTGGTGTAGGCCTGGATAACACAACACAAAGAAGTGGTGTAACCTGGATAACATAGGACACAGGAGTGGTGTAACCTGGATAACACAGGACACAGGAGTGGTGGTGTAAGCCTGGATAACACAACACAAAGGAGTGGTGTAACCTAGATAACATAGGACACAGGAGTGGTGGTGTAAGCCTGGATAACACAACACAAAGGAGTGGTGTAACCTGGATAACATAGGACACAGGAGTGGTGGTGTAAGCCTGGATAACAACAGAAAGGAGTGGCGTAACGTGGATAACACAGGACACAGGAGTGGTGGTGTAAGCCTGGATAACAACACAAAGGAGTGGTGTAACCTGGATAACACAGCGCATATGGGTGGTACAACCTGGACAACACAGCACGCGGGAGTGGTGTAACCTGGCCATTACACCACAGAAGAGTGGTTCACTGGCACGGAAGTGTTAATTAAAAGAAAATTATGTTATAATGCGACATAATCAGGCAATGATAATTATGATTTTGTTTTAACAGTCAAAAGAGAAGAAAAGTAACATCATAACACATATTGCAATTTTAAATGAAAACGTGAATATACACTTAACATGAGAGGAATCTAACAGTATGCGAATTTTAGGTTTCAGGTCAACGGGTGACCTTCCAGGTCAAGTGAATGACCTCGGATTTACCACGTCGTACAGCGATTTTGCTCTTCAGAAAACCTCAAAATTATAAATTGATAAATGTAAATAAAAAGGCATGTTCCTAGACCAGTTTTGGCTCAGAAATACAGAAAAGATAATTATTTGTTCGTATCTTGTCAAAAAAGAGTCAACAAGTTATTTTAAAAATAACGTCATCAGTTTCTTACACTTGGGAGCCATCACTCAGTCAAAAATGAAGATATCCAAGGTTGCAATCGGATGTCGGATGATCAGTGACAACAAAGCCTCTTTAATTATGCATGAGATAACCAGACATTTTGCATCATAACGAACAGTAATTATTTGCTTTGCACCAACCGCATTAAAACTGAAACGAGGCTTTGCCATTTGCAATCGCAGGAACATAAAGTTTTCAATTTTAACCCTCGCCCTACGGGAGCTTTTTTCACCTTCCCCCTACGGGGGGCTGACAGCCCCCCCCCTCCCCAGTTAACTTCCAAACCAAGCAACTTAGAGCAATGCAGTATGAACCAGCATGTTGTCTGTCATGAGAGGAATCTAACAGTATGCGAATTTTAGGTTTCAGGTCAACGGGTGACCTTCCAGGTCAAGTGAATGACCTCGGATTTACCACGTCGTACAGCGATTTTGCTCTTCAGAAAACCTCAAAATTATAAATTGATAAATGTAAATAAAAAGGCATGTTCCTAGACCAGTTTTGGCTCAGAAATACAGAAAAGATAATTATTTGTTCGTATCTTGTCAAAAAAGAGTCAACAAGTTATTTTAAAAATAACGTCATCAGTTTCTTACACTTGGGAGCCATCACTCAGTCAAAAATGAAGATATTGCTTTGAAATTTGGTATGGGTATTGTCCATACTCAGTTCTCTCACATATATTCCGGTTTTTCTAACATCTTTGAAAATTTTGATTTTGTGGGTTTTTTCCAAAAAAAAATGTTGTTTTTTATTTTAGGGGTTAAAAACCCAAAATTTTGCAAATCCGAGATTGCCATTTTAAAGGAATGCCATTTTGTATCTTTGGTGAATTGCGTTTGTAATTTCCTTTAAAACTCTGTGTTCTACCATTTTTCAAATATTTATCGTTTTTCCACCAACATGACGTCATCAAAACATGATTATTTCCCAAACGACTCGATCAATTACAATTAAATATTTACAGCTTACGTATAATTGTTGTAAACTCAGCTACCGAAAATTTCAGCAAGATGTGCCGCATGTGTAAAAAGTTATTTAAGAAAAACCTCAGGGGGGCCTGTCAGGCCCCCCGTAGGGCGAGGGTTAACCCGCGCGGCGCTGGGGTCTCCATCCGAACGCCCGGCGCGGGGGTAAATTTTACCCCCCCCCCCTCGTATCTTCCGAACCAATAACCGCAGCGAGACGCGCAAGGCGGCGATCGAAAGCTCTCAGTGAGAAGAATCTAACACGTACCCGAAATTCTTAAAATAAGGTCACATGTCAGGTCACGGTCAGGTCAAGTGTCAAAATTTAAGTATTTGGGTTTTTGGGCTATACTTTCCATCCAAAGCCTTATATTGCAACTATTATCTCACAAAGTGCTCCCAACTGTATAATGCATCTCCTGCATAAGTAAAAGTGAAATTGTAAGCAAAGGTCAAGGATCAGGTCACAAAAGGTCACAGGTCTACGAAAGCCATGCGACACATGTTGTATGGGTCATTTTACACGTATAATTCGATAGAAGCAGCCATTTGTACAGCCTGACCCCATATAATGGTCCTCAGGTCAAGGTCAGGTCATAATAAGGACAATATTTTAAATTAATTAATATAAATAAACATTGCATGTTTCTGGACTAGTTTTGTCTTAGAAATACAGTGGTGGCATGTATTTGTCTGTATCTGGTCAGTAAAAGCCAAAAAACGCAAATTAAAAAAATGACGTCATGAGTTACTTATACTTCGAGAGCTATAAGTCAGTCAAAAATAAAGATATTGCTTTGAAATTTGGTTTCAGCATCGTTCATACTCGGTTCTCTATTATTTCTTCCGTTTTTTTAAAATCTTTAAAAAAAAAACTTTTGTGGAAATTCTTCCAAAAACATCAGTTTTTTGCATTTTTAGGGGTCAAAAACAAAAAATGTTGAAAATCCGAGATAGCCATTTTAAAGACAATATTATTCTCTGTCTTTTGACGCCTTTTATTTGCGAGTTGCAATAACATGCTATGCTCTACGATTTTTCAAACATTTAACGTTTTTTCACCAAAAATGACATGACATGACGTCACTAAAACGTCATTATCTCCCCAAAATTTTCACGAATTTCAACAAAATTTCGGCAGAAGACGTAGAATTGATGCACCATAAGGTACCATAAGTCTCACTGTGATATCTTTCACAGTTTTCAAGTTATTGAGAGAATCAGGGAGGGGGGTAAAATTTACCCCCCCAGCGCCGCGCGGGTTGAGTCATCGCCATGTGGCATAATTGTTACAGCTCGGTGAATTCGGCCAACACGAACTATTATCGAACGTCTTGGCTCTGCACTCTCTGAAGCACCCCCATTCGCTCCTCTTTCTCCGAACCGGTCTCGGCTGAACACACTGCTGGACACCCCGTGACTACAGCGCGGCCACTGATTGGTCGCTGAAGGAGGCCGGTCGGGGGCGCGGCACGGCAGAGGTGATCAGCATTCATCAGATAGCGACGGTCATAGAATACAGATCGCAGACTACTGCGCAATTGCTGCTCTCGCCTCGGGTTCCAGGACATGGCCAGAGCCGATACCTCATCTGATATACCGCGATGCCCTGGACAAACGTCGTTTGCCGTTGCTCTGAGGCGTCTCATGTCCTTTCCGCTGACCCGACCATACAATGTAGGTAGGTATAGGCGTCAGGCAGCCTTACAATTTTGGCCCTTTTCTAGACTTTTTGGGTCCAAACAATGTTGCTCTCTTCATTTGTGTGTGTGGAAATTGGCTCTCTTCCTACCTGATGTTACCGACATTGAAGTTAAAATTTAATTTAATTCCCTCACAAGGATGTAATATCTCTGTAACCAATCAGGATTTTTTTGCTTTTCAAGTAAAATAATTATTCAAAAAATGAAAATAATAATTTTCCTTCCAGTAAAATTGCACTCTCCGCCTATGAATTTGTACTCTCCGGGACCAGGTCATGAAACGAAAAATCCAACACTGGGTATATAATGCTTCGAGCTTCGAATAATGGTCGACCGACCGCATTGTTCCCCCCGTCCCGGACCCCGACCAACCGCATTGTTCCCCCCGTCCCGGACCCCCGACCAACCGCATTGCTCCCCCCGTCCCGGACCCCCGACCGACCGCATTGTTCCCCCCGTCCCGGACCCCCGACCAACCGCATTGCTCCCCCCGTCCCGGACCCCCGACCGACCGCATTGTTCCCCCCGTCCCGGACCCCCGACCAACCGCATTGTTCCCCCCGTCCCGGACCCCCGACCGACCGCATTGTTCCCCCCGTCCCGGACCCCCGACCAACCGCATTGCTCCCCCCGTCCCGGACCCCCGACCGACCGCATTGTTCCCCCCGTCCCGGACCCCCGACCGACCGCATTGTTCCCCCCGTCCCGGACCCCCGACCAACCGCATTGCTCCCCCCGTCCCGGACCCCCGACCAACCGCATTGTTCCCCCGTCCCGGACACATATATCTGAACACAGTTACGGCAAAATACATATCCTCGTAAAATGGCCAAATACATGTATGCTTTCCGTTTCAGCTACCCTATGCATGTATAAATAAAACCATTGTCCAGCATTTGGCTCTGTTCAGTATTCAGTTCCCAACGCTGTTCGTCTTACCCAGGAGCGGCTCGTTGACGACATCAAAGTCCGGGATGCCGGTGTCCTTCACTAGTGACGTTATACAGCGGACCTGGACACAGCCCCTGAAACGGAAACAAACAGCGTCAGTCCTCCACTAATGACGTTATACAGCGGACCTGGACACAGCCCCTGAAACGGAGACAAACCACGTCAGTCCTCCACTACTGACGTTATACAGCGGACCTGGGCACAGCCCCTGAAACGGAAACAAACAACGTCAGTCCTCCACTACTGACGTTATACAGCGGACCTGGGCACAGCCCTTGAAACGGAGACAAACCACGTCAGTCCTCCACTACTGACGTTATACAGCGGACCTGGACACAGCCCCTGAAACGGAGACAAACAACGTCAGTCCTCCACTAATGACGTTATACAGCGGACCTGGACACAGCCCCTGAAACGGAGACAAACCACGTCAGTCCTCCACTACTGACGTTATACAGCGGACCTGGACACAGCCCCTGAAACGGAGACAAACCACGTCAGTCCTCCACTACTGACGTTATACAGCGGACCTGGACACAGCCCCTGAAACGGAGACAAACCACGTCAGTCCTCCACTACTGACGTTATACAGCGGACCTGGACACAGCCCCTGAAACGGAGACAAACCACGTCAGTCCTCCACTACTGACGTTATACAGCGGACCTGGACACAGCCCCTGAAACGGAGACAAACCACGTCAGTCCTCCACTACTGACGTTATACAGCGGACCTGGACACAGCCCCTGAAACGGAGACAAACCACGTCAGTCATTAGGTCTCTCCTGAAACACAAGGAAATCAAGTCAGTCTTATCTATGAGAATTAAAATAACCGGTAACCTCATAATAAGTAAGTAAAGAAATAAATTAAGGCCTAAATTATATTATTGGATATTTCGCTATTGAAGCTTCGTCAGCAATGAACAATGATATGACCATTGTTCATATCATTGTTCATTGCTGACAAAGCTTCAATAGCGAA
Organism: Chirona hameri; assembly: GCA_036785665.1. Lineage (NCBI taxonomy): Eukaryota > Metazoa > Arthropoda > Thecostraca > Balanomorpha > Balanidae > Chirona > Chirona hameri. Next base: position 23,894 of record JAXIVJ010009701.1, on the reverse strand, counting down.
ATATCCAATAATATAATTTAGGCCTTAAAGGGAAATAATGACCTTTTTCCACAAAAATGGAGTTAGCACTTGAAATCGCCAGACGAGACCAAAATATATTGTAAATTCATCACATTTTGCATGAAAACGTTCCTACCGAAAGCTATTTAAAGTTAAAGTTGATAAGCGTTCCACACTTTTAACGACCGGTACTTGCAAGTACTTTTGGTCCTCATCAAACTGCGGGCTTTTCCCGTATTGTTTTTTTACGCAATGGAGTGGAAAATATATTGTGCGTTCTGCTTGTTGTGATTATATGCCAGGCGATCTTCTAAAACTAACAGCGATTGGAAAAAGTGGCAATACAATCGTAAGCTCATCGATGCACATCAACGGCGGCATAGTTAGTGGTTGCGACCCTCAATTTTTGAAAATCGATTCATTTGTTTTCAACATTAGGAGTATTGTATAATTTGTATGTGGCTGTATATAACACTATGCTTTATATTATCATGGAAATAATAATTTTTCCCAAAAAAACTAACAAACAATAACACAAAACTGGCAATTAAATCGGAAGCTCATCGATGCACATCGACGGCGACCTATTTAGCGTCGGCGATTTGTTTACACAGTCATTGTCATGCTTCTCGGCGCACTTAACCATTGTGGCGAGTTGTTCCTGATTAGTATACCCAAGTCCCGTAGCAGTCTTTGTTAATGACGTCACTGGTGCCATTCTTGTGTAGCATTGCAAAATATATCTGATTTTGAGTTGAAAGCTAATTAAAGACTTATTCAAATTATTGTCTTTAAGTTTGAATTTTCTTGTTAATCATTATTAAAGGTATTTTATCACTGTATTTCATAGTAGTTGACACTTCAGAAACTTGTGACGTAATAATATTGTATCCAATATGCATTTCCCTCACCTTTTGCTATTGTGGCCCAGTGCCGAGTGCTTTGCGAATACTAGCTTGCCTGGGGTTCAATTCATTCCGCCCTTATTTTATTCGAGTTGGTATAGTTTGCATGTTGTTGTTATTCATGACTTATACTGATAGTCAGTCATGCATCACGGATGCTTCACGGATTGCTTCACGGATTGCTTCACGGATCAGAGCGCTGCTCGAACGCACACTAGTAGCGCTTTCGTTCTCCATGGCAACCAGGCGTGAGCCAATGAAAAGCCAGAACGTATTCCCTTTCTGGCTTTTGATTGGCTGACGCCTGGTTGCCATGGAGAACGAAAGCGCTACTAGCGTGTGTCCGAGCAGCGCTCAGTTTGATCGGAAACGTCACAGAGCCTCCAAAAATGCCGCACTCGATGTAAACAATGGTAGGGAAGGACGAATTTGTCAATGACCTTCATGAAGTACACAAGGTACTTGTTTGGTATTTTTTCCAAACTTACAACTTTGAATTTGGGAATAATTTTATTTAATTCTTAAATTTAAATAAAATAATTTTAAAACCATAACGGTAGCCTAAGAAATTGTTGCTAACAAAATCAAAAGGTCATTATTTCCCTTTAATGTATTTTTTACTTACTTATTATGAGGTTACCGGTTATTTTAATTCTCCTCATCATGATTAACCTCACCTAGAGTTTTCGCCACCTTAGATCAGTCTTATCTACATTCATTTAACGTGCCCAAATACGCTCTCAAATTTGCCCCTCTCAATCATGAATTATCGTTAAAGGGGCTGTCCCACCTTTGTGAAAGTTGTCGAATCACACTTAATTGTATGTCTACATGTCATGCGAGGTCAGCTGAACATGTTCGTGAACTTCTTTCCGAAAAAAATGTTTATCTTGGAAGATATTCAACTTTTAGTTTTAAGCGGAAAGTTGGGTTGGTGACGTCATATTTATTTTTTAATAACAGGGAAATCCTTTGTGCTGCCAAACATATGGCACAATTTTGTGTCCACATCTACTGCGCAGAAAAAGCGAACCACCCGGTGTCTAGTTCGGCTTAGATTGCGAACCACCCGGGGATCGAGAAATGAAAAACGAAAATATTCCAAGGCTGACCTTAAAACAAGTCCACTATCATTACCAGTTGGGTAAAGAGAGACGACGCTGTTGGTTTAGAGGCCCTATTCAAATACACATGGGCCTTATTTTTTACAGATGTCACAATCAAACTCGAATATCTTTTTGATTAGATCATTGTGATTGTTTTAATTGCTACCATACTTAATTGCAATGCCTAGCCATACAAATGCTATCTCAACTCAAATATAATGTTAAGGTGGGATAGTCCCTTTAACCATAAAAGCCAGAGTTGCAGGGATTGACAGCAGTAATTAATTCACGTAGCTATCCGCGAATAATTATCCATATCCGTATGGAAAAAGCTCGTCGACCCGCCGCTCAGCTGGCGTCGGGCACACTTCCCAATGTAAACACAGCGTCAACAAAACACCAGCCGACCAGTGGCGCTCTGTGGCTCTGCAGAGTGCAGTGAGAGCTGGTCGTGACATGATGCAGTCTTGGAGTACTGGTGCTTATCATACCAGTGTGTAAGTACTGGTACTGACCAGTCCATGGGACAAACGGTACAGAACCAGTTCTGACCGGACCAGTGACATGCCTAGCCGTGCTATGTAGGCACCCAAATAGTGTCGTATACATTTACGATAATAACTGGACCAGTGACGTATTCATGTCCGGTAATAACCGGACCTGTAACGTTAATTTCCGGTACTAACCGGACTAATGGCATCCAGTACCGGTAGTAACTGGACCAAGTAAATGCATTTCCGGTAATAACCGGTCTAGAGACACTTCAGTTATTTCCGGTAATAACCGGACCAGTGACATGTATTACCGGTGCTAACCGGACCAGTGTAATGATTTGTCATGCTTAAAGAGAGTGTGTCTACTGGCATCGCTTATTTGGGTTTTTGACACAGGTTTATAGAACATAATTGTCTTAATCGAACAATGCCTTTTATTTATCCCGATTCACACCAGTTGCTAAGATATTCCAGAGACCCGACGAACTCACTGGTAGCAAAAAGTTATCGGGTAGACCCCAGAGAGCTTACCACCACTATAGTATCGATACAACTACTAACATGTCATTATTCACTGGTAGCAAAAAGTTATCGGGTAGACCCCAGAGAGCTTACCACCACTATAGTATCGATACAACTACTAACATGTCATTATTGGACAAGCCAATTCACCTAACAATTTATATTTGTATTATTAAAACGCGTTTCGTAGTTACACTTCGTCATCTAGTCCCTCTGATTAGTGACTACCTTCATTGTGGAATAGTGATGGGCAATCGTTGTTATCGATATCGAAACGAAAAATGGGCAAAGACAATATACGCGAAAATTAAACTAAAGAGGCTCAAAATGTGAATTGTATCGCTGCCAAACGTCCAAGCAACAACTGCTTACCAAAATAACAAGTTTTTGACAAACCGAAAACAGAAGACGCACTCACTCACTCCCGTTAACCAAATCAGTTGCATCTAATATCGGTTTTAACCAGCTATAACCTTGTTTTAAGTACAAGTTCCCAATGTTGTGGAAGTCGGGTCCATTTAAATTATCAAACTTCGCCTCTTACAATGAACTTATAATTTCGGGAATAAATAATTCCCTTTGTTCTAACTTTAAAATATTCAGACAGCTACGTTTGTGTTTATATTGTAGGAATACTTCAAACAATGGAAATGGTGATGTTATTAAATTTAAAACCTTGGGTTTCGGGGCAAAACCTCAAATATCCGTTTATTAACTCGCCATTGACTGGAGGGGGGGGGGGGGGGGGGGAAGTTTAACGACCCCCCCCCCCCCCCTGATGAATTTTCGTAATAGCTCAGGCCTCAGACACCAATACGGCTAGTGGTGGAACTTTATGAAATCGGTTGGGTGGGTCCAACTGCCTAATGCTCAAGTTGAAACTAAATGTATAATACTTTGAATACTGTACTGCTGAATAGTGTATAATTATGATATAATATACTTATTATAAAACTATTACAATTATTACAACTATGGAACCATTTTGTCCGCTTCATACAGGGAAAATACCCACTTTCCCCCCAAATTTCCTGCTTTCAACCCATAAAATTGACAAATTACTAGTTAACTGAAATTGATAGGTAAACACTGACTGGTCATATCATTCGTTTTTTAAGGACAGCAACACAATTTCGGAGCCGTAAAATGTTAAATTATTGACATCGGTGGCCAATTCAAAATGCATTTGAAAACACGTTCCTCATATATAATTGTAAAATCCCAGCCGGAGGCGGCAAAATTTAACTGACTCCGACTCAGGCAAAGATTACCGACTCCGATAGACTCAGATTCCGACTCAGAGTCTGCAAGACTGCTTCCGACCGACCAATGGCTCTCTCAGCCCGTTTAAGGGCTCTCCAGAATGACCAAGAGCTTTCTCAGACTTGCACAGGGCCCTCTTATGTCTGCCAATGGCCCTCTTAGACAAGCGTAAGGCCCCTCAGATCAGACTGTGGTCATCTCTGTTCGACCGATGATCCTCTCAAAGAAGTGGAGGGTCCTCTCTTCTCTTAGGGACTTAGGGCTCTCCTAGGCCGGAAAGCGCCCTCCCCCCACCCCCCTCTGGACGATTAAGGGTCCTTTCAAACTGGCAAATAGACCTCACAGACAGGCATAGGGCCCTCTCAGGCCTGACAAAGGTAATTTCAGAACGACAAGGAGCCTAGGTCTCCAAGGCCTGGAAAATACTGTATCAAACCAACTGAGACCCCTCTCAGACCGCCCGGTTCTTTCCGGCCTAGAAAATGGCCCTCTAAGACCAGCCTAGGGCCCGCTCAGGCCTAGCAAGAGCCACTCGAGCCGACCGATGGCCCCCTCAGGCCGACTGAGTTCTCCTTCAGGTCGACCAAGGGTCCTCTCAAGCCGACCAAGGGCCCCTCAAATCGACCGAGAGCCCCCTAAGGCCGACATAAGAGCCCCATAGGCACACTAGGGACCCCCGTAGGCCAATTGAGGTTCACTCAGGCCGACTAAGGGCCCCTGAGGCCAACCAAAGTTCTCTTCAAGCTGACCGAAGGCCCCTCAGGCCGAAAAAACACCTCAAACTGACCGAAGGCACCTTAGTCTGAAAACGGGCCTTCGCAAGTCCACCAAGCCAAGCTCAAGGGTTCCAAAGGCCAACTGGGGGCCCCTCAGGCCAAGAGAGAGCCACTCAGGACAACCGAGGGACCCTCAGGCCCACTCAGGGCCCCTCACGCCGACCGAGGTCTCCTCAGGCATACCGAGGGATACTCAGGCCGACTGAGGCCCCCCAAGCCGACAAAGGGTACCTCAGGCCGACAAAGAGCCCCTCAGGCCAAACAAAAGCTCCTCAGGCCGACCAAGGGCCCCTCAAGCCGGCCGAGGTTCCCTCAAGCCGACCGAGCCCCCCCCCCCCTAGTCGACCGAGCCCCCCCCCCCCCCCCCTAGTCGACCGAGCCCCCCCCCCCCCAGTCGACCGACGGCCCCGCAGGCCGACTGAAAAATACAGAAATTTCGTCGAAAGTTTTTTTTAGTTATAGCGAATTTAGTGACGTTACTACACACGAGGTTTACACCAAAATCAGCTAAAATGTAACAGACCGTACAAATGCCATATTTTGAGCAAAATGAAATAAAAAAACGTCAAAAGATAGCAAATCGCAAGGGCTACAAAATGGCTATCTCAGATTTGTGACAATTTGGGTTTTTAACCCCCAAAAAAGGTATTTTTGGGGGGAAATACCCACAAAATCAAATTTTTGCAAAGATATTCATTTTATAAAAAAACGGAATATATGTCGGAGAACCACATATGGGAAACTACCATACCAAATTTGAGAATGATATCCCCATTGTTTTACTGACTATTTTTTTACTGGCATATAAAGTATTGGTAACTCATGACGTCATATTTACAAATTGCGATTTTTTGCTTTTATTGACCAGATACGGACAACAAAATGGAACCACTGTATGTCTGAGACAAAACTGATCTAGAAATATACCTTTGTATTTAGATTTGTCAATTAAAATGTTTGACCTTCATTGGCCTGAACTTGACCTCAACTTGACATTAACTTTACGTAAATGAAGGCAGGTGGTAAAATGACTATCACTATCGAATTATACGTGGACAATAACTCATAAAACATGTGCTGCATGACTTTCGTAGATATTTTGAGCATAATGACCTTTTGTGACCTGACCTTGACCTTGGCCAACAATCTCCCTTTAGCTCATGTGAGATGTGTATCATACCTTTGGCAGCACTTTGGGTGATCATGGGCGTAATCGAAGACTTCGGATGGAAAGTATGGCTCATAAACTTAAATACGGCGATGTTTACTTTTGAACTGACCGTGACCTGACATTTGACCTCACTTTGAATTTGTTTAGCATGATTTATATTCGCCTCAATCAGAGCTTTCGAATGCCGCATTGTGCGTCTCGCTGCGATTATTGGTTCGAGAGATAGCCAGAGGGCGTGTAACGCCGCCCGCCGCCCCCCCCCCCCCCCCGTCAATGGCGTTCGGCTAAGACCCCAATCAATACCGGGTTAAATTGCAAGCCACAGCGAGAACTCTGCTTTAGCAAAGAGAACACATTTATATTATTTATAAGTTTAGTCCGAATGTTGTGATTGGATGGATTTCCAGGATCAGGACTCACACTAACACGCGCCCAGGAGGGCCTCTGATAATAACACGCCCTGAAGGGGGGGGGGGGCGGATCCAGACACCCCACCCCTAAGATCTCGAAAACCACGCAATGTAGCGACAAGTGGAAAACTGCGTTAGATAGCTTGAGACAAGATCTATCGAAGGTATTTCCGTCTTGTTTAGGTCAGGTCAATATTGAGGTCACCAGAGGTCATCAAAGGTCAGATTTTCCAGTTTTAGGACTTCGCTCCATAAACCCCCAAATATATCGGGAACTATATGATAGCTAGGAACAAACGGAAAAAGCAATCGAAAGCTCTTGAAATATTCAATTGCAATATGCGTCCTCCAATTTGAGTTCAGGTCAATAGTTAAGGCTCCAGAGGTCATCAAATTTCAAAAAGGCTGTTTTTGACAAAACAGTTTTCGCAAATACCTTTTTACCTAATAAAGATAAGGCACTAATTGTGACGCCATCGTGTTTATCTCGTCAAGGCGCTTCTAATCATATTCATGTTGACCAGTTAAAGGGACTGTCTCACATTTGTGAAAGTTGTCGAATCACACTTAAAGGGACACTCCCACCTTAACATTAGTTTTGAGTTGAGATAGCCATGCTGTTGGATTTGCATTGAAATTAAGTAGGGTAGCAGTTAAAACAACCACATAGGTCTAATAAAAAAGAAATTCGAGCTTGGTCTTGACAATTGTAACGAATAAACCCCACGTGTGAATAGGGGTCTAAAGCCACGTGCAGAATAGGGGTCTAAAGCCGATGACGTCACCTCTCTTTACCAAATGGTGGTCGTAGTCGACTTGTTTAAGGTTAGACTTGGAGATATTTGCGTGTTTCAAATGGTTTGGTAATTGGTTTGTTTTGTATTGAAAGCGCCAGAATTGTCTCGAAATAATTGTGCCATATTTTGGCAGCGTAAAGGATTTCTGTATATATCTCTATAGCTCAATATGACGTCATCAACCCAAATATTAAACTTAATTTTGTATTAAATTGATCACTGCTTGCGAGAAACAAATGTCATAATCGTGTTCGTCAGCAATTACTTCATATTTTGCACCACAAGCGGCGTACATTTGACAACTTTTGGGAAGGTGGGAGTGTCCCTTTAAAGGGAGTGTGCCTACTCACATCGCTTAGTTGGGGTTATTGACACTGGTCTATAGAACACAATTTTCTGAATTGAACCATTACTTCATTTCTCCAGATTCACCCTAGTTGCTGAGATATTCAAAGACTCCAGGAATTTGCTTGGGAGCAAAAAGTTATCGGGTAGACTCCAGAAGGCTTCCGCTACTAGAAGCACTGCAACTATCGATTAAACTGCTAGCATATTGTTAGCGCCGGCCAATAGCAATTCAACAAAACAGCTCGTGCACGCTGATAGCAGCAGCCGAACAGAAACTGGACGGCCATCATGTTTTTCGATGATGACCGTTTCGATGATGGCCGATGACCATTTTTTGAAGAAGATATCAATTTAGAGCTACGAAACTTTCACATAATAAAGTTCACAGTGGCAAGAACGTGCTGTGCAAAACTCGTCTTTCTATCTTGCATGATGTGACCGTAATTGTATTGTCTTATGTGCGCCGTTTTACATAACATCACCATAGTGGCGATCGTTTTATAGATATCGAAACAAAAATAAACAAAAAACAATATAACTGAAAATTCAACTAAAGGGGCTCCAGATGTGAATTTCATCATATACAACAATCAAACCAACAGCTACTTACCGTATGAAAAATATTTTTGACATTCCAAAACAGTAGGCACACTCCCTTGAATTGTATGTCTACATGTCAGGCGAGGTCAGCTGAACATGTTTGCGAACTTTTTCCCGAAATAAATGCTTATCTTGGAAGATATTCAACTTTTAGTTTTAAGCGGAAAGTTGGGTTGGTGACGTCATATGATTTTGTTTAATAACGGAAATCCTTTGTGCTGTCAAATATATGGCACAATTTTTTGTCGACATCTATTGCGCAGAAAAAGCGAACCACCCGGTGTCTAGCATGGCTTAGCTTGCGAACCACCCGGGGATCGAGAAATGAAAGACGAAAATATTCCAAGGCTGACCTTAAAGGAAATAGTTCACCTTCAACATTGGTTTTGAACTGAAATAGCAGTTTTGTAGCCCGTGTTGAGAAATCCTTATCTGGAACTTTTCTTGGCTGAAAAGACTCTCCAGTCGAAGATATTTGACTTTTTGGCGAAGGAATACGGCGCATATATGATGTACCGTACCGTCTGGAAGTGCCAGCACTGCCATGGAGCATGCGCAGACCAATAACGCACACCATAACATTAATAATTTACGACCTTCTGTCCTGAATTGGCGCGATGTAGGACCATTTTTGAAAAGGAAAAAAAACTATTACAAAATATAATAAAATCGTGTTCTGAAAAATGTTCCGAAGATGAACTATTTCCTTTAAAACAAATCGACTATCAATACCAGTTGGGTAAAGAGACGACGCTGTCGGTTTAGAGGCCATATTCAAATACACATGGGCCTTATGTTTTACAGATGTCAAAATAAAACTCGAATATCTTTTTGATTAGATCATTGTGGTTGTTTTAACTGCTACCATACTTAATTGCAATGCCTAGTCATAAAAATGGCTCAACTAAAAAAAAATGGCATCTCAACTCAAATATAATGTTAAGATGGGATAGTCCCTTTAAGGTCAGCTTATAAATTTCACCTCAGGTCAAGGTCAACTGGTGACCCAAGTAGGTCATGTTGCATATTGGGAGACATGTCTCGATGATACAAACACATTGGTACCGGTTTTACTTCTCTATCTTCATTCTGTCGAGTTATTTACAACACAAGTGTTGGTGATCTCAGATGACCTCGTCCTCGACTGACCCGGTAGGGGTCATTGAACGAAAATTGCACCTGGATCATCAAGACTGGCCTATGATAACATGATCCAGAAGGAATTTGACTAATATCATGCGTATCCTCGGAATAGGAGGCATTTGAATATTTCCCATTCACTTATAATGGGGAGGTCACGAAATTGACCCGACCTTAGGTCACCGATATCAGAAATCCGAGATAAAAAAATTGTAGGTACCTATGACCTTATGAAATCCTGAAAGTTTGAAACCGATCGGCCAAAAACTGAGGCTGTGGAACGACCGCAAACTTTTGGAGGTGGGGTCACACCTGCTCCTGGTCTGGTGACCTGCCCTGAGATGACCAGAGGTCAAGAATTGCACATAATGTGGGTAGTTGATTGCTGAACAGGTATACAAAAAAGTGGCGCTGAGCGCCGCCGTTTTTCCGCTATCCTCGAAAAACCCTAGGGGTGGGCGGATTTCGCCCGCCCCCCCCCCCCCCCTCCAGGGGGCGTGTTCTAAGCAGAGTTTCGAGCCCTGACCATCCGATCGGGCAATTCCAAGTATACGGGAGAATTCAAGTATGCGAAAGTTGTACCTCCCCCAACGACCGAGGACGGTCCGCCCGGCTCGCTGGGTTCATCTGACCTCGAGTGCGGTCGCTGCCACCGGCCGCAGGTCATCCCCGCCAGGAGCAAATAGCGAGCGCCGAAGCGACTCGAACCCACCTTGCCAGGGTGGGTCAGGTCACTGCCCCAGCCCACCGCTCTCCCGACTGACTACTGAGCCACACGGGCGGACCACACATGTCTGTCTCTGAGGCCGGAGTTCGGCGGTCCCCAGGACTGTTTATGAGTCTCCTCCGGTCTCTATGTCTTAGTCTCCTCCGGTCTCTATGTCTTAGTCTCCTCCGGTCTCTATGTCTTAGTCATCCCGAATGGGGGTTTCACACACCTAACTGCGATCGGACAGAGCCTGGAGTCCAGTGAGGCATCAGCCAGAGTCCGAGCGGACAGGACTCCGGAGTCAAGTCAGACAGAGCTACGGAGTGGCTCCCGGAGTCCAGTAACATAGGGTATAACATAGTAACATAGGGTTGACCGGATAGAGCCCGGAGTCCGGTCACACATGACCCGAAGTCCGGGCAGATAGGGCCCGGAATCAGTGTGGACAGGGCACTAGAGTCCGGGCTCCGCCCGCCCCCCCCCCCCCCCCCCCCTGAGTCCTGACACGAGACAGGATCCGGTGTCCTGTCAGAGGACTCCGAGTCCAGCCAGACAGACAGGGCCCGGATTCCATTCAGACACGGCTGCCCTGAGTCCGAAAGCGGATGGTCTTACCTGACGTTGACGACACGTCGGACGATGGCGGACGCTGCCTGCATGGTGGCAGCTGCTGCTCTGACGGTGACGGTCTCAGCTCACCGACTGTTGGCAAACTGCCCCCTCCCGATCGATGTGACTCGGCCGACCCGCTCTGGCTCCGCCGCCGCCGCCGCCGCCGCCGCCGCTGACGCTGCCGGTCCGCTCACTACAACCAACCACAGCTCGCGGCTCAGCCTCCCCACAGCTGCGCCTGCTGCGCCTGCTGCGCCTGCTCTGTCCGCTCCAAACAGAGCACGCGCCAGAAACGGTCACTGCCCCAGCCAAAAGCTGTCCCAGCCCAGTCCAAGTCCCAGTCCCGGTCACTGCGACTGTTCTCCAGGTCAGACAGCGACACGAGTGACGCGGCTCAGGGCACCGACGCCGGCTGGGGGGAGGGGGGGGGGGGGGAGAGGGGGCGCCGGCGCGGTGGGGTGACAGGGAATGGGGGAGGGGAGGGGAGATCGTCGGTGCTGCGGCCGGCAACAGCAGAGGGATGCGCGCGCAGGGGATTCAGTCCATCGCGTCGGTGGGGAGGGGGAGCGTTAGACCTGCTGCTTTTAGCCTGCCTAACCCCGGCTACGACTGGGCATTGAGCAGGGACAATGGAAAACAACGATGAACGAACAACACATGGGCAAGTTTGCTTGACAGCTGCATCACGCCATATAGCATTGATCGGTGACTGCTATTACCAACGTTCAAATCAGGCCAGTTGCGACAGGTTTCACTATTCTTCGATGACGCATATGTCGTTCTATACATAGACGATAGACGTGATTATATTTACCTGCCAAGTCCGTCCGTCGTCCGATATTCCACGTTCGCTTACTGGCTTCTGCTAGACTTCCAGAAATCAGGTAGGTAACAAGTTAACGTATGGGTATTGATTCTGTTCTGTGCCTTTTTGGAGAAAGGTATGATAATGCCAGACGTCAGTGCTCACTGCTCTTGTTGATTGACACGTTTCTGCCGATGCATGAGACTGAACTACTGTTAGCAATCACGGTAGATTAAATACAATGTAACGGTTAGCAATGTAACGGAAGTTAGCCCACATTCAGCCTACATCCAGCCCAGCCTAGATTCATGTCCGTGAAGTTAGCGTCGGATTCGGATTCGAATAGCGATTCGCTTCGAATAGCTCGCGTCGAGTAGCGATTCGCTTCAAAATCTGGTTACAGGTCAATTGGGGCACGCTGATCACGAAAATAACATTTATTTTGACATTCAAGGTCATCTTCAAGGTCATTTTCAAGGTCAAAGGACGGGGCGCCTCAAAACGCCTTTAAGGGTTGCTCCAATTGCAAAAATAATGGTCTCAATCGATTCCCCGGGTCCATATCTAACCTCCGCATTAGCAACCTCACGCGTGCCTCACATCCTTGAGACCCTAAAAGGTTCTCAAAGGACGGGGCGCCTCAAAACGCCCTTAACGGCTGTTCCAATTGCAAAAACAATGGTCTCAGTCGATTCCTCAGGTCCATATCTAACCTCCACATTAGAAACCTCACGCGTGCCTCATATCCTTGAGACCATAAAAGGTTCTCAAAGGACGGGGCGCCTCAAAACGCCTTTAAGAGTTGCTCCAATTGCAAAAATAATGGTCTCAATCGATTTCCCGGGTCCATATATAACCTCCGCATTGGCAACCTCACGCGTGCCTTATATCCTTGAGACCATAAAAGGTTATCAAAGGACGGGGCTCCTCAAAACGCCCTTAACGGCTGTTCCAATTGCAAAAACAATGGTCTCATTCGATTCCTCAGGTCCGCGTGAGGTTTCTAATGCGGAGGTTAGATATGGACCTGAGGAATCGACTGAGACCATTGTTTTTGCAATTGGAACAGCCGTTAAGGGCGTTTTGAGGCGCCCCGTCCTTTGAGAACCTTTTATGGTCTCAAGGATATAAGGCACGCGTGAGGTTGCCAATGCGGAGGTTAAATATGGACCTGAGGAATCGACTGAGACCATTGTTTTTGCAATTGGAACAGCCGTTAAGGGCGTTTTGAGGCACCCTGTGCTTTGATAACTTGTTATGGTCTCAAGGATATAAGGCACGCGTGAGGTTTCTAATGCGGAGGTTAGATATGGACCTGAGGAATCGACTGAGACCATTGTTTTTGCAATTGGAACAGCCGTTAAGGGCGTTTTGAGGCGCCCCGTCCTTTGAGAACCTTTTATGGTCTCAAGGATATAAGGCACGCGTGAGGTTGCCAATGCGGAGGTTAGATATGGACCCGGGGAATCGATTGAGACCATTATTTTTGCAATTTGAGCAACCCTTAAAGGCGTTTTCAGGTGCCCCGTCCTTTGAGAACCTTTTATGGTCTCAAAGATATAAGGCACGCGTGAGGTTTTTAATGCGGAGGTTAGATATGGACCTGATGAATCGACTGAGACCATTGTTTTTTGCAATTCGAACAACCGTTAAGGGCGTTTTGAGGCGCCCCGTCCTTTGAGAACCTTTTATAGTCTCAAGGATATAAGGCACGCGTGAGGTTGCCAATGCGGAGGTTAGACATGGACCCGGGGAATCGATTGAGATCATTATTTTTGCAATTGGAGCAACCCTTACAGGCGTTTTGAGGCGCCCCGTCCTTTGAGAGCCTTTTATGGTCTCAAGGATATGAGGCACGCGTGAGGTTTCTAATGCGGAGGTTAGATATGGACCTGAGGAATCGACTGAGACCATTGCTTTTGCAATTGAAACAGCCGTTAGGGCGTTTTGAGGCGCCCCGTCCTTTGAGAACCTTTTATGGTCTCAAGGATATAAGGCACGCGTGAGGTTGCCAATGCGGAGGTTAGATATGGACCCGGGGAATCGATTGAAACCATTATTTTTGCAATTGGAGCAACCCTTAAAGGCGTTTTGAGGAGCCCCGTCCTTTGAGAACCTTTTATGGTCTCAAGGATATGAGGCACTCGTGAGGTTTCTAATGCGGAGGTTAGATATGGACCTGAGGAATCGACTGAGACCATTGTTTTTTGCAATTCGAACAGCCGTTAAGGGCGTTTTGAGGCCCCTTTGAGAACCTTTTATGGTCTCAAGGATATAAGGCACGCGTGAGGTTGCCAATGCGGAGGTTAGATATGGATTCGGGGAATCGATTGAGACCATTATTTTTGCAATTGGAGCAACCCTTAAAGGCGTTTTGAGGCGTCCCGTCCTTTGAGAACCTTTTATGGTCTCAAGGATATGAGGCACGCGTGAGGTTTCTAATGCGGAGTTTAGATATGGACCTGAGGAATCGACTGAGTCCATTGTTTTTGCAATTGGAACAGCCGTTAAGGGCGTTCTGAGGCGCCCCGTCCTTTGAGAACCTTTTATGGTCTCAAGGATATAAGGCACGCGTGAGGTTGCCAATGCGGAGGTTAGATATGGACCCGGGGAATCGATTGAGACCATTATTTTTGCAATTGGAGCAACTCTTAAAGGCGTTTTGAGGCGCCCCGTCCCTTGATAACCTTTTATGGTCTCAAGGATATAAGGCACGCGTGAGGTTGCTAATGCGGAGGTTAGATATGGACCCGGGGAATCGATTGAGACCATTATGTTTGCAATTGGAGCAACCCTTAAAGGCGTTTTGAGGCGCCCCGTCGTTTGACCTTGAAAATGACCTTGAAGATGACCTTGAATGTCAAAATAAATGTTATTTTCGTGATCAGCGTGCCCCAATTGACCTGTAACCAGATTTTGAAGCGAATCTCTACTCGACGCTGAATTCGAATCCGAATCCGACGCTAACTTCACGGACATCCTAGATTCAGGCTACCATATGTGGGGAGAACCTTTATTGCCTCATTTATCCTTAACCAAGCCAACAATAACGTCTTCGAAAGTATCCATCGAAAGCACTCATCAGCCCAAAGACAGCGGTGCCAAAAAAAAAATGACACTTCTCCCATAGGAAGGAAGTTATAGGCAATTCAGAATGTTGGGCCTACGAGGGGCTGCTACCATTTTCTTCCAAATCGCCACAGACACTACGAGGCAAGTAATCTGGCTGAAGAGGCCATCATTTGCATTGAAGTCTAAGGGGTAAAAAAACCTAGGAAGTCTACTTTCCCCATTGTACCCCAAAGTTTATTTTAAAAACTACTCGAGTTGAGTATCAATCGAAAGCACTCATCAGCTCAAAGACAGCAGTGTCACTAAACTCGTCACTTTTCCAATAGGAAGGGAGTTATAGGCAATTCAGAATGTTGGGCCTATGAGGGGTTCCCTACGATTTTCTTCAAAATCGGCACAGACACTCTACTCTATGAGGCAAGTAATAGAGCTGAAGAGACCATCATTTGCATTCCTTCCTATGGGAAAAGTCTCGATTGTTTTGGCACGGCTGTCTTTGGGCTGATGAGTGCTTTCAATTGATATCCAACTCGAGCAGTTTTGAAAATAAACTTTGGGGTACATTGGAGAAAGTAGATTTCCTAGGGGGTTTTGACCCCTTAGACTTCAATACAAATGATGATCTTTTCAGCCAGATTACTTGCCTCGTAGAGTAGATAGAGTGTCTGTGCCGATTTTGAAGAAAATCGTAGGGCCCCTCATAGGCCCAAAATTCTGAATTGCCTATAACTTCCTTCCTATGAAAAAAGTGTCGATTGTTTGGCACTGCTGTCTTTGGGCTAATGCGTGCTTTCGATTGATACCCATCTCGAGCAGTTTTGAAAATAAACTTTGGGGTACAATGGGGAAAGTATATTTCCTAGGTTTTTTTTATCCTTTATACTTCAATACAAATGATGATCTTTTCAGCCAGATTACTTGCCTTGTAGAGTAGATTAGAGTGTCTGTGCCGATTTTGAAGAAAATCGTAGGGCCCCTCATAGGCCCAAAATTCTGAATTGCCTATAACTTCCTTCCTATGCAAAAAGTGTCGATTTTTTGGCACTGCTGTCTTTGGGCTAATGCGTGCTTTCGATTGATACCCATCTCGAGCAGTTTTGAAAATAAACTTTGGGGTACAATGGGGAAAGTATATTTCCTAGGTTTTTTTGATCCTTTATACTTCAATGCAAATGATGATCTCTTCAGCCAGATTACTTTCCTCGTAGAGAAGAGTGTCTGTGCCGATTTTGAAGAAAATCGTAGGCCCAAAATTCTGAATTGCCTATAACTTCCTTCCTATGGGAAAAGTGTCGATTTTTTGGCACCGCTGTCTTTGGGCTGATGAGTGCTTTCGATTGATACCCAACTCGAGCAGTTTTGAAAATAAACTTTGGGGTACAATGGGGAAAGTATATTTCCTAAGGGGTTTTGACCCCTTAGACTTCAATGCAAATGATGGTCTTCTCAGCCAGATTACTTTCCTCGTAGAGTAGAGTGTCTGTGCCGATTTTGAAGAAAAAATCGTAGGGCCCCTCATATGCCCAAAAATCTGAATTGCCTATTACTTCCTTCCTATGGGAAAAGTGTGGATTTTTTTTTGGACACGGCCGTCTTTGGGCTGATGAGTGCTTTCGATTGATATCCAAATTGAGCAGTTTTGAAAATAAACTTTGGGGTACAATGGGGAAAGTAGATTTCCTAGGGGGTTTGACCCCTTATACTTCAATGCAAATGATGGTCTCTTCAGCCAGATTACTTGCCTCGTAGAGAAGAGCGTCTGTGCCGATTTTGAAGAAAGTCGTAGTCGATTGGTAGGCCCAAAATATAGTGTTGCCTATAACTTCTTTCCTATGGAAAGAAGTGTGGATTTTTTTTTGGCACGGCTGTTTTTGGACTGATGAGTCCTTTCGATTGATACCCAACTTGAGCAGTTTGGAATTAAACTTTGGGGTACAATGGGGAAAGTATATTTCCTAGGTTTTTTACCCTTTATACTTCAATGCAAATGATGGTCTCTTCAGCCAGATTACTTTCCTCGTAGAGAAGAGTGTCTGTGCCGATTTTGAAGAAAATCGTAGGCCCAAAATTCTGAATTGCCTATAACTTCCTTCCTATGGGAAAAGTGTCGATTTGTTGGTACCGCTGTATTTGGGCTGATGAATGCTTTCGATTGATACCCCACTCGAGCAGTTTTGAAAATAAACTTTGGGGTACAATGGGGAAAGTATATTTCCTAGGGGGTTTTGACCTCTTAGACTTCAATGCAAATCATGGTCTTTTCAGCCAGATTACTTTCCTCGTAGAGTAGAGTGTCTGTGCCAATTTTGAAGAAAATCGTAGGGGCTCCTCATAGGACCAAAAATCTGACTTGCCTATAACTTCCTTCCTATGGAAAAGGGTATATTTTTGGCACGGCTGTCTTTGGGCTGATAGTGCTTTCGATTGATATCCAACTCGAGCAGTTTTGAAAATAAACTTTGTGGTACATTGGGGAAAGTAGATTTCCTAGGGTTTTTTGACCCCATAGACTCAAATGCAAATGATGCCAGATGCCAGACTTCAGCCAGATTACTTGCCTCGCAGAGAAGAGTGTCTGTGCCGGTTTGGAAGAAAGTCGTAGGGGGACCCTGGTAGGCCCAAAATATATTTTTGCCTATAACTTCTTTCCTATGGAAAAAAAGTGTGGATTTTTTGGCACGGCTGTTTTGGGACTGATGAGTTCTTTCGATTGATACCCAACTTGAGCAGTTTGGAAATAAACTTTGGGGTACAATGGGGAAAGTAGATTTTCTAGTTTTTTTACCCCTTAGACTTCAATGCAAATGATGGTCTCTTCAGCCAGATTACTTGCCTTGTAGAGAAGAGTGTCTGTGCCGATTTTGAAACTCAGCGTGGTCTTTGTGACAAGAGGAAGCCATTGGTATCCAGTTTAAGGTCATAGGTCAATTGGTGACCCGTGGGGACGAATGAAGACCTGGACCGCCGTCGCCGGTGCGGCGCGCTGGCACCCCCCCCCCCCCCCCCCCCCCCTGCACGGCCGAGGGTTAGTGTGGCATCGCCATTTATAACCTTCTGACGTAGACGCGGCTCTGGTCGTCCGACGAAAAAAACTTGTCAGAGAATTTCAGCGCCTGCTAGAATTCCGATGTCTTCTCTGCCATCTCGGTGGCATACGCTAGCCGCGCCACCTTGTGCTGGTCGGTCAGCTCGATCTCCTGACTGGCGATTCGGGTGCAAATCCCCACGATGTTCAGCCGGCGGCGCACCGTGACGGGTGTGATGGCGCCCCCTCGGCCCGGTCCTCGCCGGCGGCAGTTCTGCCTAGCCGATGGCCTCCAAGGCCATACAGGGCTGGTCCTCGGTCAGCTGAAATCGAGCCGGGCATATATTCGTTGTAAAGCGGATACATATATAATTAGAATGAAACGACTCAAATGGAATGGTAGAGCATGTCATAATACATAACCGCGCAGAATCCAAATGCTAAAGGGTACAAAGTAATGAAGCTCTAAATTATTTGAATAGCTTTTTGCGGTGCGCTAGGGTCTAGCTTGGTTCCAGCCAGCGGCATGCAACTCGACGGACACACCAAGTATACCCCGTAAGCCCCACCCCGTTTTCTGATTGTGTAGTCGTGGGTTTAAATGTGGATATCTTTCCCAGGGCAATCCGATTGACAAACACTAAGTAACAACGCGCAACGGTAAGACAGCCACGACCGATCAAACAGACATATTACTATAACTATACTAGCGTAAAACAATATTAACGTGGGCGACAATAGAAATTAGCACCCCAAAAAAAACGCTGAAACTGGCGATGAAAAATGGGTGCTGACTGCGAAAAAATAACTTCTTGCGAAAGAAATAAATAGTAATTTTTTGCCTCGTTCGTGTCTCCTCTATTTGGCAGCATTTTGGTAGCAGTAAGGAAAGTGGCGCGTGCAATGTGCATATTTGGAAATGTCGAATACAAAATCCAGACCCATCATACTTAGTAGCCATAAGTCATCCAAAACTAAAGATATTGCTGTAAAATTCGGTTTGGGTATTGTCCATACTTCGTCCTCCAATATATATTCCGTTTTTTTTTTAAATATGTTTGGAAATTTTGATTTTGTGGATTTTTTCTTTAAAAAATCAGTTGTTCATCAAATCATATCAAATATGAAATCATATTAAAAAGCCGGAATATATATTAGAGAACCAAGTATGGACGATGCCCAAACCAAATTCCAAAGCATTATCTTGAGTGTTGACTAGGACTTATGTCTCCCTAAACTTAGGGAGACTTGTATGCTGGGTCTGGACTTTGTATTCGACATTTCCAAATATTCGTGGCGCGTCTGGCGCAATTTTCAATCTGGAGCGATTCCTACAACTAACGTAAGTTTAAAAAAAAAAAATCTGGAGCGATTCCTACAACTAACGTAAGTTTAAAAAACATATAATATTGACATTTTGTCCGTGTCCGAGACGTGGCTGAAGCCGAGTGTCCTGACCCGAGTGCTGGTTTCCCAAACTCCCGTTATGGATCCGCTGCTGCACTGACGGCGATAAACATCTGCTGCATTTGGTGTATAAGTTTATCCCACGTCAACGTTACGGATGTGGTCGAACTGGTGTGCGGCCCTCTAGCTGTCCTCGCTGTCTCTGCCGACGGGGCGGCAATTGCAAGCAAGATGTATCGTAAATGTCGTAGGTTACCGTGATACGGTGATGACACGGTCGGTGCAGCCCACACTGGTGGGCTTCTTCAAGAAAGAAAAAAAAACGCAGGCGTCTGGTACGAGTATTTTATCAGACGACAGGCGGGTTTACAAAGGCATACGGTTCATAATAGGAAACGGAGGTGGCATGACCCCCACTTTTTCATAATTTTGTATTGTTATGTTAACCCGCGCCGTGCCGGGGACGGGGCGTTTAGACGCCCCCCTCCCTAAGGTTTTTCGAGGATAGCGAAAAAAACGGCGGCACGCCGTTTTTGCCGTTTCAAAAACGGCGCACGGCGCACAGCGCCGCCGTTTCAAAAACGGCACACGGCGCACAGCGCCGCCGTTTAAAGGGATTATACGGGTTTTTCCCAGAATAATTGAGTTACATAGTAAAACGTACTTATAAAGGTGGTAGAAGTCCCACGGTAGCCACGTTATTTCTGGAAATGACCTCTTCTGCACATAAGGACATTCCAAAGTGCGCGGTGATGCCACCGCGTATTTTCTGCAGGACCGGCTGAGGCAGAGCCAGTCATCTCTTTTATGCTAATAAAAACACCTCACTTATGGCATATTTCCGGTAAAATTAACAATATTTGAAAGAAAATAAACTTCTTTTGTTCCAACGACACCAGCAGTTACCTAGTTTTCCCATAAAATTCTATATTTTTCATGAATTTTCATGCCAAAAAAACTAATACGTCACCACCAAATTCTCAACCACACAAAACCTCAACGAACAGTGTGCAGTAATACAAAGTCCCGTCAGTTTTGAATTGCATAATAATTTTGTGGTCCAGTGTAGGACTTGCAGATAATTCAAAACTCTAAAATTGATCTTAACCCGCGCACTGCAGGGGCTTTGCGCCGAACACGAGCTGCAGGGGGTTGATTTCCGCCCGCCCCCCCTGAGATCTCGAAAACTACGCTACGTAACGAGAAGAGGAAAAAAGTATTTGATAGCTTGATACATGTTCTATCGAAAGTATTTCAGTGTTATTTTAAGTCAGGTCAAAATTGAGGTCACTAGAGGTTATCAAAGGTCAAATTTTCCAGTTTTTCCTGTTTTAGGACATCGCTCCAGAAATTCCCATATATCTCAGAAACGATGCTAGATAGAAACAAACAAAAAAAAGAAGAAAACGCCAGCCAGTAAAATTTACAATCGCTAAGGTGTCCTCAGATTTGATCTCAGGTCAATATTTGAGGCTCCAGAGGTCAAAAATAAAGAAAAATAATTGTTTGGCTAAATCGTGTTTTGCAATTAACTTTTTACTTATTAAAGATAACGAGAAAATGTTTACGCCATTATGTTTATCTTGTCAAGGCGCTTCGAATGATATACATGGTGACCTTGTTAAGTCAACTTAACAATTTGACCTCAGGTCAAGGTCAAGTGGTGACCCAAGTAGGGCATGTTGCATATGGGAAGACGTATCTCGACGAGACAAACACATTGATGTCTGTTTTACTTCTCTATCTGTATTATGTCGGGAGTTATTGACCAAAAAGGGATGGTGACCTCGCATGACCTCAAATGACCCAATAGAGGTCACTGAACAAAAATTACACTTGGTTCATCAAGAATATCCTATAATAACATGATCCAGAAGTAATTGGACTAATATCATGCATATCCTTGAAATAGGAAGCATTTGTATATTTCCCCATTGACTTATTATGGGGAGGTTAAAAAATTGACCTGACCTTAAGTCACCGATATCAAAATTCCGAGATTAGAGAATTGTAGGTATTCATGCCCTCATGACATCCTGTAAGTTTCAAACTGATCGGTGAGAAACGCTGGCTTTGGCACAACTGCAAACATTTTTGGAGGTGGGGTCACTTGACCTGGTCTGGTGACCTGACCTGAGATGACCTGAGGTTATTTTTTTTTTCAGAGTGTGTGCAATTGATGTCTTAACAGGTGTGCAAAAACCCGGCGGCGCGCAACGCCGCCGTTTTTTCGCTATCTTTGAAAAACCTGAGGGGGGGCGGAAATCACCCCCCTGCAGTGCGCGGGTTAAGATAAAAGTGGTGGACAGTAGTGCCGATCAAGTACTCGTTATCTGATACTAGTCTCGAAAACACCCAAGTTTTAACGCTGATTATTGCTGAAATAATGGACTAAATGAGCATTGAGGTCCTGTGATATGTCTTAAATGTGTTTAAAGATCATACAACTGCAAAAGAGTGCATTTACTTTCAGGACGGAAACCCGAATAATCCCTTTAAAAAAACGGCGCACGGCGCACAGCGCCGCCGTTTCAGCCGCCGTTTTTGGCACACCTGTTTGGGCATCAATTACCCACATTGTGTGCAATTCTTGACCACGGGCCATCTCAGGTCAGGTCACGTGACCACACCTCCAAATAAGTTTGCGGTCGTACCACAGCCACAGTTTTTGGCCGATCGGTTTCAAACTTACAGGATTTCATAAGGTCATAGGTACCTACAATTCGAATATTTAATATTTTGAATATCGGTGACCTAAGGTTGCCGGTCGGGTCAATTTCGTGACCACCCATTATAAGTAAATGGGGAAATATTACAATGTTTCCTATTTCGATGATACGCATGATATCGTTCAAATTCCTTCTGGATCATGTTATCATAGACTGCTATTGATGATCCAGGTTCATTTTCTGTCCAGTGACCCCTACAGGGTCAGACCAGGTCAGCTGAGGTCACCAACACTTTGTGTGTCAATAACTCTCGATAGAATTAAGATAAATAAGTGAAACCGGCATACATGTGTTTGTCTCTTCGAGACACATCTCTCAATATGCAACATGACCTACTTGGGTCGTCACTTGACTTTGACCTGAGGTCAAAGTTCTAAGTTGACCTAAACTAGGCCAACTAAATGTGATTCGAAGAACTTTGACGAGACGAACATGATGTCGTCAAAATCATTGCCGTATCTTTATTAGGTAAAAAGTTATCTGCGAACGTTTTGCCAAAAAATAGCCCTTTTGATATTTGATGACTTCTGGAACCCAAACTATTAAACTGAGATACAATTTGATGACACGTTTTGATTGAATATTTCAAGACCTTTCGATCGTTTTTTTTCTCGTTTGTTCCTAGCTATCATTCCCGAGATATTTGGGGGTTTCTGGAGCGATGTCCTAAAACTGGAAAATCTCATATCATCTTCATCATATTATATATTTCGGAACACATCCATAAAATGGGTTTTCAGTTTTCCACGTCAAATAACATAGATGTAAAAACATGTCTCCCACGCATTAAATGATGCACATCAACCCTCAAGATACACACAATGCAAATTTAAAGAACATCATTGAGATACTTTTAAAAAATAGCCAAAGTGGGTGAAGCCCTCACATTCAGCGGCAAATCATTCCACGCTCTGATGGCTTGGATGAAAAACAGGCGCCTGGCGAACTCAGTACGTGCGCGCGGCTTTTTTTTCTTCTTTTGTTAAGTTTAAGGCACTTCGGCCCACTCGGACCATTGCGTGCCTGTGATGAATCATTTGTATTTAAATATGTTCAAGTGTCGGTCATAGGAAAATGGCGAGTTTGTTTCGTTTCAAACGAAATATTGAGTAAATAATGAAAAGTAGCCGCAACAGATATGGGTGTTCATTACCGAGTAATGAGGGCAGTGCTAATGTATGGAAGCTGGTTTGCCTTGGGGTATAAATGTCGGACGAAGGAAATTGGATAATGATCGTGTTCGTATATGTCTTGTCTATATTTATATATTTATATGTGTATATATATATACCATATACTATATACTATATACTATATACTACATACTACATACCATATTCTATATTCTATATACTATCTTCCATATACTATATTACATAGTATATATGTCTATATATCTAGCAGAGAGACAAACAAGTCAATGGTGGGCTATTGGTGGAATGTAACGAGGAACGAGATGGATCGAGCCCGACCCAATGCTACACGTATAGCAGGACGTGTCGGCCGCTCCTGATTCGTGTTAGTATGCTGTGGGGCTTGAGGTGAGGGCTGTATTTTGGGATTCTGGTCGTCACGGGCCGGTCGTGTGCCGCTCTCCTGCCGGCGGTCTGTATGGGCCGAGCCCAAACGAACCATAGCCTGCGGTGCGAGCCTGTCACGGCCGGGCCGAGTGCTGGCGCACCGGGTCACGGGCGGCGGCTCAAGGGCCGGGGAAGCGGTGGTCGTGGTGCTGGTTTCCACTGTGGCTGGTCTGAGAGGTGCCAACAGTTTGAGGGGAGGGAGCTGAGGTAGGGACTCGGTTTGAGTTTCACATGTGGCCGTTTGCTTTTTCGCTACCTGTGCGTAGGTCTTGGAAGTCGGAGAGGGCGTCTTGTCTTCTACCGCGCGACGTGCCTGTGGACAGGCACGTAGCCAAGGGGAGGGCGGCAGGAGCGGCCGCCCCCCCCCCCCCCCCTAGAGGCCAGGAGGGCCCTTTTTGGCGCGCGAGGGCCCTTTTCGGCGCG